>SJYC01003577.1:0-11762 GCA_006408675.1 Madoqua kirkii | reverse complement strand
GGCTGAGGACTGAGTCCTGGGGCGTGGCCACATTTAAAAGTTGCGGAGAAAAGGAAGAAATAGCAAAGGTGCCTGCGAGGGAGCAGTGGGTGAGACAGGGAAGAACCAGAGAATGATGTCCTGGGGTCTCAAGGAGGAAGAGCACTGTAAGGAGGGGCGAGAGCTCAGCTTTCACCCGAGGCTGCCATGGGGCAGGAAAGATGAGCATTCAGAATCACATAGTGACTGATGCATGCACTTCATCTCTGGAGCTGGGTGATCAGTTAGTGGAAGCAGGACATGGGTATGTCTGGTTTTTGTCTTTTCATTCAGCCCACGCTTAGCACAGAGCAAACACTCAATAAATGTGTAAAGGTCGTATATGTACAATGGCCCAGATAAAAGGAAACTCTCCTCCTTGGAGTTAGCTCTGGGTACCTTTGCTTCAAGAGTTTGTTGGGTAGCTTGGCAGGCACAAAGCACCAGCTCTGTGTATTTCACAGTGCCCCTCATCCAGTGTGTCTCTAGTAACTCTATGGAGGTGCCCAGTATGCATGGGGACAGCCTCTGTAACAGGGTGTTCCACAGAGGTGCGTAACCAGAGGTTTAATCAGCTGTCTTTTTCAGATGCCAAGGGTCTCTCCAACCCGTCTGAGGTAGAGACTCTGCGAGAGAAGGTCTATGCCACCCTCGAGGCCTACACCAAGCAAAAGTATCCAGAACAACCAGGCAGGTGAGAGAGTCCTGAAAGAATGCTAACAACACAGCCATTGATGAATGCTGATGGTCAGCAGGCTCTGTCTAGATTTTTCCACAACCAGCTCAAAGTTACTCAAACGTTAGCTTTGTGAAACTGGAGGTCTTGTCTCTCATGTATATCCACCACTCACCACTCTGGCATCACTCTAGCACGCTAGAGCCTATCACCATTCTTGGCACATGATATGCATCTTTAAATGATGAGTGAACATGCAAATGAGTGAATAATTGTAGAAGTCCTTATCTCTAATTTCTAAAGAGGTCTCAAGGCTCAGAAAGGGTAAGGAACTCGCCCAGGGTCACAGAGCTGGTGCATGGTGTAGTGAGATGTGAACACAAGTGTGCTTGATTTCAAAGAGCCTGCGCTTTCCAATGTGACCGCAGTGCTCTCTGCTTCGCCCCGGTGGGAGCCCTGCTGCAGTAGAAGACGCAGGCTTTGGCACTGAGAGGGGTGGCCGCTGGCCCTGAGGGCGCCATCTGTAGGCTCTGGCAAGGTCCTGGGTCTGAACTTCTTGTCTGAAAAGGAGGACACGGGTCAGAAGGTCTCTGAGGCCATCTGCCAGTATTCCTGAGTCGTTGAATACTTTTCCCAAGTGTTTCCCCCAAGTACAACCGAATAAAAGTTTCCTTACTCTGCTAACTCTAGTTAAAAAGACAGAAAAAGATCACAAATCTCATGGAAAACTGAAAATGAAACCTAAATAAACTCCTTTAAAGGCATTAGTGTGTTTTTAGAATTAATAATATGTGTGCCCAGTTCTCATTGATGAATTTTATTCCCCTATGATTTTTATTAGCCCATTTTTTCTGGATCATAAGCCACTATCAGCTGTCTAGAAGAGGCTCACCTCTGCTTTCTTATCACAGGAAATGAATGCGTCTGAGTGAGTGGATCTAGCCTGTTGGTACAGTAAAGGTGCAGGCCTTGTGTGTTAGGGAGCGTAAGTTGTGACAACAGGTTTCCCAATGTCAGTAGTTGAACACAAATGTACTTCCTCCTCACCAGTCAATCCTGAGTGGACAATCAGTCTAGAACACTGACCGTTTTCCACGCCATCACTCGAGAACCCAGGTTTCCTCCTTCTCAGGGCTCCGTGGTCCCCTAGTCACGTTGTGTTTGTATGCTGATGGTTGAAGGGGCAGAAGAGGAGGGGCCCAGAGGTGAGACGCTATGAGCAACACCTTGACCTGGAAAGGGCCCATCTCCCTTCACTCACTTCCATTGGCTAAAACTCGGTCACATGGCTCATCTGGAGAATGTACACAGCTAGATGCCAAGGAAGAAGGGGAGAGTGGATTTTGGTGGGTGCCTGGCAGTCTCTCCTATACCTGCAGTGGGTAAGATGGAAAAAACTCTACCCAGCAAGCAGGGCCTGGCTGCCAACATCTGCTCAGCCTCTAGCCCTTAGGAGGTGACTGAAAACTCACCAGAATGCCGGTGACATACACTGGATCTCCCAGTTGTGAGGCAGCATCACACATGGTTTTGTGTGTGTGTGCACATGCTGTGTGCCAGGCATTAGAACTAGGAAAACTCATACCCATCCTTTTCCTCTTTTAATAAAAGCCAAGCATGATTTTTTGAATAAGGAATGTATCTAAAATGTATTTTTAAATGTATTTTATATCAAAAATGAATGTATCTAAAAAATTCATTAACTGTATTAAAAATGAATGTATTAAAAAATTAAGCAGATAATATTGATTGTAAATTTGAGAGGTATAGTTCTAGTAGCTTCATTTATGCATATATGTATACTTAGAAATGTATAGTTACAGAGCTGAAATCGTTTGGTTCAGTGTACTGCTTTCCTCCCTTAGCACAAAATTCTTGCTTTCAGTGATTTTGTAATATTTCAGAGGATAGATGGACCCTAGTCATTGCCCTGTGGTCGACATTCGATTGTTTCTGATGAATGTCACTCTGAAAACTTTGGAAGGTGCCTGTTTTTCCAGGAAAGGGACTGCCAGGGGCTTGAGTTGCCTCCAGGCACGAGTGAGAAGTGCCCTGTTGCCTGGTCCGAAGCAGGGCCTGGGGGCTCAAGAAGTGGGTGCGGAGGGTGCGCCTGGTATGTCCAGTACAGCCTGGACAGACAGTGATCGCCTAAGACCGAGCCAGTCCATCGGGAGGATGCTTGGCTCAACCAGGTAGAAAGTGTGTCACAGGCTGCTTACCTCCTCCGGTTTGTGAAATGGCAGACGGCGTTCCTGGCATGCAGGGCCTGTCGCGGCCATTTTCTTGGTGGTGGAGGGCTGCCCCTCCGTGGAGACTTTTCAGAAGTACACCTGGCAGGGCCGAGTTCTGCTTCCTCTAGCCAGAAAGCAGAGATCACAACTCAGGAAAGGGCAGAGCTTTCAGGAACATTCTCTCTCACACACAGCAGGGACCCTCAAAGGCCTTGCTGCCAGACTTGTCAGCGAGAAATGAGACTGCCACCCGGCGGCTCTGTTAGCGAGTATGCTTATTTCTACAGGCTTGATCTCCGCTTCTAAACCTGGGGCAGACAGCAGACAGCCGTGTTACAGCATGGTTAGCATTTTTTAAAAATGCATTTTATTGATAACGCTGTGTTAATTTCTGCTGTACAGCACAGTGATTTTAGTTATACACATATGTGTGTGTGTGTGTGTGTGTGTGTGTGTGTGTGTGTGTATACACACACATTCTTTTCATTATGGTTTATCAGAAGATATTGAATATAGTTACCTGTGCTAATCAGTAGGTTGCTTATCCATTCTGTGTATAATAGTTTGCATCTAACATGCTTAGTATTTTACATATTATAAAACTTTGGCCTTTTTAGAGTAAAAAAACCCACATTTTCAGAGATAATCTCAGTCTAATTTTATACTTTATAAAGAAGCGTAAAGCCTTTTCCTTTGCTTAATTCATAAAACTTCCATTCGGAGTCACAACCAGGAGCTCAGCCTGCTTGTTCTTTATCTGATGGCCTCTTCACAGCATGGTGATACCATTCAGATGCTCTCAGAAGCTTCCTAATCAAACATTTTGAAGGTGTGTGCTGGCCTTGATATAGACCTTTAATTTTTCCATATAGGAGGGTAATTCTGACCTCTTAAGATGATGCTACTTTATTTTTCTTACATTGCCACATTTCTTTAAAACTTCTTTTGGCACAAATATAGACCTATATGCATTCTCAAGGAGTATCAAAATTCCAGTTTGAAAATTTCTCAGGAAATAATGTTGACTGCCAGGGAAGTTCCAGCCCAACCAGAAGTTGCTGATTTAAGGCTGTAGCAGCTAACATGATTTTGGTTCCTGTACTTTTTATTGAAAGTTGTGAGTAAAGTTATTTAATTTCTGGTCATTATCATAAATAACATTACAAATAAGCTTCATTGGCAAAAAGGACTTTGAGAGATGAAGATGGGCTGCAGAAGCAGGTTGGAAATGTGGCTTGATTGAGGTACATGTTGGAGTGAGGCTGATTCTTCACACACTAGTCTCTCTCCCTTTGTTGAGCCCTGCCACTAAAGGTCTTTAATTATAGAAAAGTGTGAGTGTGTCTACACATGCCTGTGTGCCTCAGTGGTTGTACCAGTGTGTGAAGGCAGATGAGAACAGAGGAGAATGTGTGTGCAAGCTTCTGTGTGCGAGGGTGGGTTAGAGTGTGAGTGAGTGTGTGTGTACACATCTGTGTGTGAGAGTGATGAGGGTGTGTGTGTGCACATGTGAGGGAGGCATGTGTGAGTAAGTGTGTGTGTGTGCACGTGTGTATTATCTCCCCTCACAGACTGTGAGCCCACAAGGGTCAGAGACTACTATTCCCTATCTGCCTCTCTTCCTAATTAGTAATCACATCCATGTTGATGCACATGGCACTATTCATTCTTTTTATGGCTGAATAATATTCCATTGTATATATGCACCACATCTTCTTTATCCATTCCTCCACTGATGGACATTTATGTTGTCTTGGCTATTGTATATAGTTCTGCTATGAACACTGGGGTGCCTGTATCTCTTTGGATTATGGTTTTCTCTGGATATATGCCCATGAGTGGGATTGCTGGATCATATGGTAACTCTATTCTCAGTGTTTTAAGGAACCTCTCTAGTATTCTCCGTTATCATGCTAAGTGAAGTAAGTCAGACAGAGAATGGCAAATATCATATGATACTGCTAACATGTAGAATCTAAGAAAGTGATACCAATGGACCTACAGAACAGGAAGAGACTGACAGATGTAGAAAACAAACTTATGGTTGCCAAAGGGGAGGAAGGGTAAACTAGGAGGCTGGGATTAACAGATATGCACAACTACATATAAAATAGATAGCCAAGAAGGACCTACTGTATAGGGCAGGAGACTATATTAAATACCTTGTAATAATCTATAACATAAAGTAAGCTAAAGAATATACATGCATATATACATATGCATAACTGAGTAATTTTGCTGCACACACCTGAAACTAACACAGCATTGTAAAACAACTATATTTTAATAAATTTTTTAAAAAGTTTAAAAAGAAAGCCACATTTCTTAGGCAAAAAATAAAACAAAGGTAAGCAATAGACTAAGAAGCTGATGTACAAAGTGGTTATAAAGTGGTAGCAAAAACGTAACTGAGGCACGCTGCGATCACATTGCTTAAGGTAAGTGTGTTGTGGGGAAATGCATAGTCGGGTGAGGTGATCAGAGCTGCTGGTCCTGAGAGCAGGGGCTGCCCCTGGATCCCAGAGCCCATCGCGTGCCTGATACGTGGTTTACCAAGCTGTGGCTGCACCTCCCAGCCCTGTGCTCCAGTGGCCTGAATGCCTGGAGCGCCTTCCCCGATGGTGACAGCCCCTGTGGGTTCAGCACATCTGTGTGCTGTGTTCTGAGTGTTCGGGCAGATCATCCCAGGATCTCTGGGCGCAAAGAATGTAAGGGACGTCTCGTGGTTAGGACTGGCGCTGTGAGTCATCACATGCAGACTAGCTCTCACCTGCCATGAACGGGGGTGCTGAGGGCAATTCTGGGCTGTGACCACAGAATTCAAGCATTCCTCAAGAGGCCACAGGACCCAGCTTCCATCTAAAGAAGCTAAATGAGACCTCAAACCTATTTCTGAGGCTCCCCAGATAAGAGATTCTCTGGCTGCATTAGATTCCTCTCTCAGGCTCTTTCTTCTGACCACAGACTGGTCAAGAAGACCAAACAAGCAGCCTCATGCCGGCAGCTGCCCCGTGCATGCTGGCCCCCAGTTCTTAAGGTCTCGTTGCTTCCCTGCAGGTTTGCCAAGCTCCTGCTGCGCCTCCCAGCCCTGCGTTCTATCGGCTTGAAGTGCCTGGAGCACCTCTTCTTCTTCAAGCTCATCGGGGACACACCCATTGACACGTTCCTCATGGAGATGTTGGAGACCCCACTGCAGACCACCTGAGCCCCACCAGCCCCCAGCACCCCCTGCACAGGACTAGCCTGGGCAGGTGTGTGCGGACCCCACCCTGCACATGCTCCTCTGACCCCTGCCCATTCCCCAGACGTGATGCTTATAATAAAGAAACCTTTCTACACGTGCGACTTTTATAGGTGGAGTTTTGTATAGATGTTAAACGTAACCCTTCTTTGCTATCTAAGGGGATGGGGATCTTTCTGGAAGTTATTGGGAAAACTAACCAAGCCTCTGTACATATAATTGGTTTAAATTATTTTTTCACTTGCCTTGGAAAACCAATGAATGAATAATAAAGTAATGTATGTGAGATTGGCACTGCTTGGAGCTTAGGATGAATTATTATCATGCAGGGACGTTATCTCAGATGCAGGAGGAAAGGTATTGGAGGTTATGAATAGGGGTTGAGGCAGGGGTCCTGAAGCCATAAATTTCACAGTTAGATGCCCCAAGTCTAAGCTGGGCACAGCCAGCTTTGCCCCAAGGTAGCCTCTGAGAGATTGGGACGAAACATCGTCTGTCAGAGTCAGCGTGGTTTTTTGTTTTTTCACTTTTTCACTCCTAAGAATAATGAGTACTAATAGCCTTGTCCTGACTGGGGGCAATGGAGTATAAGGACAAGAGAAGATGTTCTTTTTTTATTTCCAACTTATATTTTATATTGGAGCATAGCTTTTTTTAACAATGTTGTGTTAGTTTTAGGTATATAGCAAAGTGATTCAGTTATACATACATATATCCTTCAAATTCTTTTCCTATTTAGGTTAGAGAAGATGCTCTTTTGATGGGGGAAGATACTTGGGTCGTGGGAGTCCGGAGGAGGTGGTAATGGATTCTGGTAATGATAAAAGAATGGAATTTTTGTGCTTAACTAGCAATAATAGCGCGCTTCCCTGGTGGCTCAGAGGGTAAAGAATCCACCTACAATACAGGAGGCCTGAGTTCAATCCCTGGTCATGGCTACCCACTCCAGTATTCTTGCCTAGAGAATCCCCATGGACAGAGGAGCCTGACGGCTGCAGTCCATGGGGTCATAGAGTCGGACACGACTGAATGACTAACCACACACACACTAAGTGCACACACCCAGCAGTAATCATAAGGAGACCAGAGTGCACCAAAGTTGTTTTCCATATTATCTAACACTATATATGTAGCCGGTTCTTAAAGAGCGAGAGGCTCTTCCAGCTTCTAGCCTGTGATCTTCCAGTGTCTTACAGCCCTACTGTCTGCCGGATGGTGAGCTCACTGAGGGCAGAAACCGTGTCTAACTGACATCACAGCTACCCCATCTTCTTCAGCATCTGCAGGAACAGAACTTAATAGATACACAATTCTGTGCCCCTTAGGGCTATAGAATGTACAACCTGAACAGCTGCCCTCCTTACCATCTTCATACCACCAGAACCTGACTCAGGATCTGACATGCAGTATGCATGTACAGAGGCTTCCCCAGTAGCTCAGTGGCAAAGAATCTGCCTGCAATGCAGGAGCCACGGGGGGCGCAGTTTCAATCCCTGGGTCAGGAAGCTCCCCTGGAGGAGGGCATGGCAACCCACCCCAGTATTCTTGCCTGGAGAATCCTATGGACAAAGGAGCCTGGTCACAGTCCCTAGGGTCAAAGAGTCGACTGAAGGGACTTAGCATACACGCATGCAGGCACATAGTAAAAGTGTGCTTTGAACTGAGTTCCACACAACTGGAAAGAATTCCCTAAAGGGCTGTGTGGACAGCAGATACCTCATTCCCCATCAGCAACTCATCCTCTCAACTAAAAAAAAAAAAAAAAAAAAGAACAGCCAGGGCTAACTCTCCAGTCCAGATATGTCCCATCAGTGATCATGCAATTTTGAAGAAATAAAAATTGCTTTATTCCTGGGAAAGAAAACTTAGGGACCCCTTGTGTGTGCTTAGTTGCCTTTAATTCCATTAAATAATGGAATTAAAATCTTAATTATGCTGTTTTGAATCTATATTTATTTGTAAACCATGATGGAAATGATTGGGGTGTAAAGAGACTAGAGTTTGATGGTGGGCTCCCTGACCTCTTTCCTCCACCAGAATAACTCACGGGACACTTTCAGCTGCTTAACAGGTAACACGGGGCTTTCATGGAAACCTACCAGGCCCCAGGTGTAGTAACTCAAGTTCTATTCCAATCTTTGATCCTTTCCTCATTGTACCCTGTCTCCTGCTTGGAGCACAATCCAGGCTGATGAAGGCCCAGTAGGGTGTCTAAATGCCCATCACACGGTGTCTCCTGGAATTGTCACAGAATCCACTGACCTTGGCTAAAGCTGGGAAGGCATCTCTTCTCAGGCTGGTCTCATGACATTTGGGGTCCTTAAGGCCACCTTCCTCCTAACTTGGTTCCCCTCACACCCCAGGATGAGCAGCTGAGTAGATATTCAAACTTCCTTAAGGTTCTGATCCACAGCAACCCGGGAAGCTTCTAGAGTCCACACCTCTGAAGAGAGAGATTTCACTCATTCAGTTCATGTCACAGTTAAGAGAAGTCAGCTTTGGGGGAGAACAGATCTTCCCAACAATGTTGAGTAACTTTCCCTGAGAGTTACACCCCCATAGTCCCTAGGCTGACTCACAAAGACAGCAATATTGGAGGGGTCAGTTTTGTGTTCCCAAGAGTTCCCATAGAGCTGGGAACCAAGTCTCCAGGGTGAGGAGTGTGGGCTCTGCACACAATCAACCAGAGACTGGCTCCTAGACCCCCAGCTGGTGATCTTGTGTTTGGGGGGAGTTACCTCACCTCTCCGGGTTTTCTTTCTTTCCCTAATTTGCAAACATCAGATAATAATACCTATCTTGTAAGGTAAAAGATTAAATGACACCAGAAGTCCAGTGTAGGGGTGTGTGCCTTGGCGCAAGACATATCTGAGTTTGAATCCTGACTGCCATTCGTGATGGACATCAATCTCACCAAGCCTCAATGACCTGATCTGTAAATTGGGATAATTGTGCTTCACCTTAGGATTCTTGTCAAGATTATACAGATAATGTGCACAAATCTTTTATCACAGCACCCAACCTAGAAGATGGGCAAAAACACTAGTTTTCTTCTAAAACTTGAGATTATAGTAGCTAAAACCTTATCTCTGGCTTTGAGATTTACCATAATATTCTATTCCATACCCTGGTCAGGATTACCCAATGTACTGTATAAAGAATCAAACCATTTATGATTTCTAGTTTTGGTTTAACACTTGTATTCTAGTTTATATCTTCATCAGTAAAATGAAGCTAAGGCCTCACTTACCTATCAGTGCTGACAAGGAAGTGGAAGAGATTTGGAAACTGTAGTGCCTCTGGTCTCTCGCATGCTGGAAACTAGTTTAGGATGTTGCCGTGGTTATAAATGGGCTTCCTGGGTGGCACTGCTGGTAAAGAACCTGCCTGCCAATGCAGGAGGCAGAAGAGACGCAGGTTTCATCCATGGATTGGGAAGATTCCCTGGAGGAGGGGATGGCAGCCCACACCAGTATTCTTGCCTGGAGAATCCCATGGACAGAGGATCTTGGCTATACACCATGGAGTCACAAAGAGTCAGACACTACCGAAGCAACTTAGTACCCAAGTGCATGGTTATAAACAAGAGCTCTGGAGTCAGCCCAGCAGCCTTGGTTAAAATCCCATCTCTGATTTTCAGCACTCAGCTTTCTTCACAGTCCAACTCTCACATCCATACATGACCACTAGAAAAGCCACAGCCTTGACTAGATGGACCTTTGTTGATAAAATAATGTCTCTGCTTTGGAATATGCTATCTAGGTTGGTCATAACTTTCCTTCCAAGGAGTAAGCATCTTTTAATTTCATGGCTGCAGTCACCATCTGCAGTAATTTTGGAGCCCCCCAAAATAAAGTCTGACACTGTTTCCACTTTGGATGGGATCACCGATTCAATGGATATGAGCTTGAGCAAGCTCTGAGAGTTGGTGATGGACAGGAAAGCCTGGCGTGTTGCAGTCCATGGGGTCACAAAGAGTCAGACACGACTGAGCGGCTGAACAGACTGACTGGAAGCAACCTAAGTGTCCATAACAGATGAGTGGATAAAGAAGATGTGCATATCTGTACAAGGGAATACTACTCAGCCATAAAAAGAACAAAATTTTGCCATTTTCAGCAACATGAATGGATTTGAGGGCATAATGCTAAGTGAAGTATGGTAAGTCAGACAGAGAAAGAAAAGTACTGTATGATATCACTTATATGTGGAATCTAAAATAAACTAGTGAATATAACCAAAAAAGAAGCAGACACGGATATAGCTGTCTCTTATACACATCTACCCCCAGAGGATGGGAGGTTTAAATGTCTGAAGAGATTGTCACAACTGGAAGAGATGTGTTGGGCAGATGCCTGGGATGCTGCTAAACGTCTATGATGCACAGGACTGCCTCTGCGACAAAGAGCTGTCAGGGCCAAAATGTCAATAGCACTGATATTGAGACCCTGCCCTCAAGCATCGCTAATGGAATTCAAAATTGAATGGAACTTTCCTACTGTTAAACATGTGGCTAAAGTCCCAGTGCATGGCGAGGAAGTTCCCTCATAGTCTAAAGAACAACTACAAATGCTTTCACACAGGACTTAAGATAGATGAGCTGGTGTCTACGCTGCTGGTGGGAATGTAAACAGCCACTGTGGAAAACAGTATGGACGTTCCTTAGAAAACTAAAAATAGAGCTACTAAATGATCCAGCAATTCAACTCCTGGGTATATACTCTCCCCCCCAAAAACTCACAAATTCGAGACACATGTACCTCAATGTTATACCAGCATTATTTACAGTTAGGAAGATATGGAAGCAACCAGAGCTCTTCAAGAAAATTAGAGATACCAAGGAAACATTTTACGCAAAGATGAGCTCAATAAAGGACAGAAGTGGTAGGGATCTAACAGAAGCAGAAGATACTAAGAAGAGGTGACAAGAATACACAGAAGAACTGTACAAAAAATCTTCATGACCCAGATAATCACAATGGTGTGATCACTCACCTAGGGCCAGGTATCCTGGAATGTGAAGCTAAGTGGGCCTGAGGAAGCATCACTATGAACAAGGCTAGTCGAGGTGATAAAATTCCAGTTGAGCTATTTCATATCCTAAAAGATGATGCTGTGAAAGTGCTGCACTCAATATGCCAGCAAAGTTGGAAAACTCAGCAGTGGCCACAGGACTGGAAAAGGTCAGTTTTCATTCCAATCCCAAAGAAAAGCAATGCCAAAGAATGTCCAGACTACTGCACAATTTTACTCATCTCACATGCTAGCAAAGTAATGCTCAAAATTCTCCAAGCCAGGCTTCAACAATATGTGAACCGTGAACTTCCAGATGTTCAAGCTGGATTTAGAAAATACAGAGGAACCAGAGATCAAATTGCCAACATCCACTGGATCATCAAAAAAGCAAGAGAGTTACAGAAAAACTCTACTTTATGCCAAAGCATTTGACTATGTGGATCACAACCAACTGTGGAAAATTCTTCAAGAGATGGGAATACCAGATCATCTTACCTGCCTCCTGAGAAATGTGCATGCAGGTCAAGAAGCAACAGTTAGAACTGAACATGAAACAATAGACTGGTTCCAAATCAGCAAA
>SJYC01003575.1:0-43125 GCA_006408675.1 Madoqua kirkii | reverse complement strand
AATGAATCCAGAGTCGCAGGTCACCCTCATCTACCCAGAGGTCCTTATACATCAGGCTCTGTATTTTCATACCTCCAGGTTTATTTCATCACTTATTTAATAGATTTGGGTCTGAATGACCTCTGAATGTCTTTTGGCTGCTTCCCAAAACAACAAAAAGTCAAGTAAACCCTCTGTGAACGTTAATTTGCCACCACTGATGTAATTCAAAAGACTGGGACTCAGACCTTGGATTACCGTCCCCTAAATGATCTCAGGGCTCCAGACAATAAACCCATACATGCCTTCCTCCAGTACAGAGATTGGGTCCCCAGACATGGCATTAGTTTAGGGCGTTCCTAGGACGGACTGCGTAGCATAGAAAGCACTTCCCTCCCCCTATCCCCAAGGCGGACAGGAAAGCCGAATCTGGAAAAGGACCCTGTGCGAACTTGCGAAGAGGTCGAGCTCATTCTCAGCCAGGGAAAAGAAGCTTTCACCCCTCTCCATGGAAAACTCCATGAAAATCTCTCCCGTGATAGTTTGTGGAGTGCACAGGCCACCTCCGACCACACTTAGCTGGCCCAGGTCCAGGCCCCCAGGGGAGGATCTTCGAGGTCTGAGCTGCTCTGAAAGCTTTAAACTCCCTCAGCCCCCGTTGGACGGTTGGTGCCAAGATTGTTTAGCCCTCGGCGCCCTCTGCTGCCGGCTCAGGGCATCACAGGCACTTTCCTGGGAAAGCGGCAACGAGGAGGGGCGGGACTTTTAAAAGAGAAAACAAATAGTTTGAAAAATGAACCCAAATGGACTCAGAAGGTCAAATAAACATTCACTCAGTGGAGGTTTAGCTTTGGAGAATTAGGCCCAGAAGAGAGATCTCAAAGGAGAAAGGCTGGAGAATCTCATGGAGATTGCTGAGAAACAGAGGAGTCCATCTAAGCTGGGAAGGAATCATCTTCTTGATAAAGAGGTTACAGACCTGTAACTTGCTAAGCCACCAGTATTACATATGAAGTCCAAGGACAAGGCCACATCAGGGATGATTTAAAGCTGGTTACTGCTCAGTGCAACACTGGATATTTCCAAGGCAGCATTGACAGACTTCTTTCTCACAGGAAGAACTGGGGATTTTGGAGGGTGACGGAATGTGAGTTTTCAATGGGACTGTGCTATAGGATCTGTTGCTTTTTTCTCTGCCACAAGCCAGTTGCAGTGTACAGTGTAAAAGTGCTAGATCACTCCTTCCAAAATGTGCCAAGCCAGCTATGGGCATTCTGGGCAAGCTGAAGTCACAGCACATTTGGAGGCAGCAATACTAATGTCAGGCTACCTAGTGGAAAAAGCAAAGGACAAGAGGTAAGAAGGCTGGGGTCCCCTTCTGGTCACAGGCAGCAGGCTCCTTTTCTGACCTTGAAGAGTCACTGGACCTCTTAGGCCTTCAGATCCCTTTTCGGCAAAGTCAAAGATTTTGATGCGATGAACTCCAAGTTTCCTTCTACCTCATTGAATCAATATCTTAGAAATTGATTGATCTTCTATTCCATGACCTCATAAGGTAGTAGGAGATCACCCTGATTTCTCAGCACCGATTCTAGAGAAAATTCTGAAAGATCTTATATCTTAGAAAGTCTAGGATCTAAAGTATAAAACAAACAGATTAAAGATTGTTAAATTATTAATTGAACACCTGTCCCTGCTAGGGGTTTAGTGTTCTGTCAGGTGATAGAGCGGTATAGCTGGTTCCTAATCCCAGCGGACAGAATTTTGTTTATCCTTCTCAGTAGATTGAAAAGCAAACCATTCACGGCACCTCTGTTGTTTCCTTCCCCCCTCACCTGCTATCTCAAGTAGAAATCCTCCCAAAGGCACCTTCTTCTTATGTATTTCTAGTAGGTCTCTGAAAATCCACTTTTTGTTTTGTTCTGTCTACACATAACATCTATGGAAGTTATGCAGTATTGTTTGTATGTTTTAAAAATGTATATGAATGGCTTTCTTGCTATCGATCTCCTTTTGATCCATCCTCCTTTGTTTTACTCAGCATTAATCTTTGAGATCCATCAATGACGTTCTGTGTAACTCTAGCCAATTCCTTCTGATGGCGGCACATTATTCTGGTAGCGTCCTCATTGGTCTAGAATCCTTTCCCATGACAGGCACTCTTGTTCAAGGCTCCTTGTTTACCTGTATGGGAGTTTCTCTGGGGTATGTACAAGGGGTAGGACTTGCCTAATTGCAGAATACTCACATGCTTATTTCACTCATACTTCTACCTTGTTCTCTACGAATTTCACCAATAAATGCTACCACCCGAGCGTGAATGACCCATTTCTATATATCTTTCCTTTCATGTGGTCAAATTCTTGATTTTGTCAAAGATGTTGCACATCAAGTGAGATCTTTCTCTGAATTTCCTTTCTTTTGTTACTGGAAAAGCTGAGCTCCATTCAATGTTCTTATTAGCCGTTCAGATTTCTTCTGCCATGAATTTTCTATTCATAGTGTTCTAAGCTGCTGCTGCTGCTAAGTGGCTTCAGTCATGCTTGAATCTGTATGACCCCATAGACAGCAGCCCACCAGGACCCCCCGTCCCTGGGATTCTCCAGGCAAGAACACTGGAGTGGGTTGCCATTGCCTTCTCCAGTACATGAAAGTGAAAAGTGAAAGTGAAATCATTCAGTCATGTCCGACCCTCAGCGACCCCATGGACTGCAGCCCACCAGGCTCCTCCGTCCACGGGAGTCTCCAGGCAAGAGTGGGTTGCCATTTCCTTCTCCAATGCATGAAAGTGAAAAGTGAAAGTGAAGTCTCTCAGTTGTGTCGGACTCCTAGCGACCTCATGGACTGCAGCCTACCAAGTGCCTCCATCCGTGGGATTTTCCAGGCAAGAGTACCGGAATGGGGTGCCATTGCCTTCTTCGAGTGTTCTAAGGGATGCAACCAAATTCTCCTTAGTGATTCAAAGGCCCCCAACATTCTGAAAATTATTTTTTTTCTTTCTCACAGGAAACCAGGGGGCTCAGCAAGTTGTTCCTGTTATCTTTTTACTTAAATTACAACAAGATTTATATGCAACTTCCTCCAAAAGATAGATTTCACATCTTGGCAACAAACAGAATATAACATGCATGCACAAACCCTATGAGAAAATTCTGGTTCGAAACTGGACTACGTTGCTGTTCATCGCAGCTGCCATAGAATAGAAAGGAGGCTGCTTGTTTAATGAGCCTCGGGGGGCCAATGGGATTTTGACTCATTGTTATCACTGCCAGTCATTGCTACCCTAAGAGGATATTGAAGTAACCATCCTCACCTTCTGAAGGGGACACACAGGTACAGGTAAGGCCCCTAAAACTGTTTGGGGGAAGGGTGCAGGTTTGCTTGCGCATAGGAAGTAAATCACAAGAAAAGGATGACATACAGATGATAAATCTATGGGTTGAATGCCAATGTGTTGGGTAGAGAATAAGGAGGAGACTGACTTAAAATTTGAAAGTATCCAAACGTTTCTGCTTTGCTTCCTATCTTAATTAAAAATTAGGCCTGGCCCGCCTCACTCTTTTTTGGCACCTGCCTAATATATATGTCCTTCGTCCAACGTTCTATTTTGGTTTTCGATGTTGCTTCCTGAGTGGCAGGGGTTCCTTAAATAATCTGTATATTACATCTTTGAAAACTGTAGATGTTACAAGTGCATTCTCCCAATCTAGTATCATTTATTATCTTGAACAGAATCTTTCATTTTGATGCAGTCAAATCTATTTCCCATTTTATGGTGTGCAAATCTGAGTCTTGTTGGAGAAATCTCTTTCTTCCCAAAGTTAGTGAAACATGTTCTCATTCTGAACTATGTAGAAAATTAACAGACTCCAGGAGCCAAGTGAGAGACATGACAGGCCTTTCTTCCTGAGTTAAAGATGTCCAGACCCACAGTGCTGGCTGACCCGATTTACCCCAGCCCCTTCCCAGGTGAAGAAGCTGGCAAAGGACACCCTGGGTGGTGAGGGTGGCCGTGCCCGAAGGTCTATCCCTCGGATCCGGGGAACACGTGGCTCACACGCGTGAGCGTCCGCAGCAGCAGGCAGCCTGCCAGGGCTGTGCTGGTCCACCTCGCCCAGGAGGTGACGAGGCTGAGCGAGTGTTGACTTGTTCCATTCCCACCAGTCAGACTAGCCACCTTCCCTCCATGAGGAGGAACAAGTGACAGGGCAGAGAGGGAAGCTAAAAGGCTTTCCCAGTTTACATCTCTGGTCGAGAAGCAGCTTTGGGCTGGGATGGAATTGTGAGATTAGGGAGAGCAATTCCGCTCACTGGATAGACAGAATATCTTCCTATTGCAGTTGAAGAGACTGAAGCTCGGGGAGGACAGGAACTTGTCCACGGTCACACAGCAAGAATTTGCAACCAGCTCTTCATTTCCCCTCTGTGACCCTAACGGAAAGAGGGACTCTGATCCCCTCCATGTTGTATCTCCCTCAAATCACTGCCTCGCAGGGCACTGGAGCCTCAGTGGTTGCTTCTCACAGTGGCCTGACCTTACTGCTGAGAACTCAGAGAGCAAAAGGACTTGTCTGAAGCTGCCAGCAGATCAGAGGTAGAGGGGGAGTGTCTTCCAAACACATAATGAAGTTCCACCCATTGCTGGTTGCTCCTAGCATTGAGTTTTTGTTCTGAAGAGAACCAGTATAAATAACAGAGACCAAACTCAAGCTGATTTAAACAACAACAACAAAAAAAGGGAACATATTGTCTCCACAAGCAGAAAAGCCTAAAGGCAGGTCCAGCTTCAGGCATAGCAGAATCAAGACACCTGGTTGATGTCTTTTGAATTCCCCGTGCCATCTCTTGGGTCTGCCTTTCTTTCTATTGAAACCATTCTTGGTAAGCTTGACCAAAGATGACTTACCAGGAGCTCTCACTGGGCATCCTGGCAGAGCAGCAACCCTGGGAAAAAGAGGAGTGTTTCTCTCTCCTCCTACTCCAGTACAAATCCCGAAGCAGGCATTTACGGCCTCTAATTGGTTGGAATCGAGTTCCAGCTACACTTGTAGAGATGGTGGTAGGAACAGCAACACTTGAATCACAGGGGCTGAGAATGTGTAGGGGTAGCTTCTTAAACTGAAATGAAAAATGAGATACGGTCACCAAAGAGGTTGGGAATGGATGCTGAAAGGCCGAAGAGAAAGATGATGACACAGCTGGCAAATTCAAGCTGCAGTCACCTGTGTGTATTTGTCTGTGATTACCTCTGCTGTACCCCCAGGCACCTAAGCTGTGCACGCATGCTCTACTGGAAACGGACCTGGCGTCTTATATGTAGGACCTCAGTTTGTCCTGCATGTAAGACGGTAAAGCATCTGTCTACAGTGTGGGAGACCCGGGTTCGATCGCTAGGTCAGCAAGATCCTCTGGAGAAGGAAATGGCAATCCACTCCAGTACTATTGCCTGGAAAATCCCATGGACAGAGGAGCTTGGAAGGCTACAGTCCATGGGGTCGCAAAGACTCGGACACAATTGAGCGACTTCACTGCACTTCACTCAGTCTGTCTTCCAGGCACTTCTGTGAGGTGGGTACCACCGTGAGGCTCATTTTAATGGTAAAGATAGCAAAGCTCAGGAAAGCTATATTACTAACTCCAGGCCACATAGTAAGGAATGGAGCTCAAACTCAAGAACGCCTTCATTTAAATCACATACCATTCACCACTACGTAGCCTCCTTTGCAAATAAGACAGCTAATCCCGGGAAAAGAGGACTGCGTGCATTCTGCAGGTAATATGTCTCCCTGCCCCCGTCGCCAAATCAGAACAGAAAGCGCAAATCCATACTTTCATTGCCTATGATTTCTCTCTTGAAATTCTGGATTTCTGCTCTGCTCACAGACACTTCCTCCCTAGGAAAAAGCTGACCACCCATGTTGGAGAGCCAGTGTTGTAAGGAGACAGCTGTTTAGGGGCTGTCCACAGCCATAGACACACTATTTATTTTAAAGCTGGAGAAAGATATTCTCCTCTCAAGATGCCTGATTCCAAACTGGCTAAACCACTTTTTGCTCAGACTTTCCAAGCAGTTTCATCCCTGGGGTGGAAACAGAGCATGGAATGATTTGGAGCAAAAGGACAATTTGGGGACAATTATGAGTGAGTGAAAACAGAGGGTTATAATAGATGTTGTCTTTCAACCCTAAATTCCGGCATCTTGTAACCAAGAATTCTGTCCCTCAGGTTTTGGTGGTGGGAACGTAATGCTGAGCAGTTGTCTGGAACTGCTTCTAGATGTTCAGTAATTAAAAACAGGAGCACTGACTCAGGAGCCCATCAGTTGGGTTACAGAGCACCAATTCACATATGAAAAAAAATGTGCAAATGTGCAAAGATTAAAGTTGAACAAAAATGAATAAATATTTCCTATGGATTTGAAAAGTGGCTTGCAGTTCTCTTTCAAAACTGAATTGTCAACTATTTAATGTAAGTTAGTCCTAGATGAGGAATGAGCTGGAAGCAAAGTTGAAAATTTTTCAGTAATGACGAGGAGGCCAAATCTCGCATGTAGGGGCATGTGGTCAGTGCAGGGCGGCAGTGCGGTTAGGAGGAAGTCAGGTGACACCCTAGGAAGTTGTCTGCAAAAATGTATGTTGAAATTTGGTCCAGGATGGGATCAGACATATTTCCACTTCCTTGATGAGATTTAAAAACTGGAAAACACCCAGCTATTGTCTATGGCCTAGACACAGTCTTCCTGGAGGCAGAGAAATGCTTTTGGGGGTGTTCTTTCTAACTGAAGGATTCTTCAGAGCCTGTCCATCATATCATGGGTGCCACAGCAAGGAGCATGTGCAGACTCTGTGCATATGTACTCACATATACACAGGCACACACAACATGTGATCATTTAGACAGCCAGGCTCCTGTGGGATACAGTAGAGAAGCAAACAGAGGCTTAGATGGAAATAGGAAAATTTCCCGCGGTGTGGAGCCAGGCTGTCTGGGGTCTCCCACCCAGGTAGGAGTGTATCTTTTGTAGCAGCTGCAGATGTCACAGCCACTGTTTTCTGTCTGGGAAACCAGGGCAGATGAAACCAAGTGTCAAGTAGGATGTAGACTACTGGATCATTATCTGTCTCATACACCACTCTGCTCCATTCTTGGGAATATTTTGCAGGCAAACATGGCCAGAGCCTGGCACACTGCTAGTCTATACCTACTCTGCAAATGTCTACTGAGGGAATAAATGATACTTCTCAGAACTGGGGTAAGGGTTCTGATCCGGCAGTCTCCTGAATCTTCAGCTCGGGGAGTACTGAGTGATGGAGTGCTGGAGACTGAAACAGAGGACTGTCTACATGATGAGCTCCGGGTACCTGTGGGAGGAGCCGCCAACCTCCCAGTTCACATCCCTTCTTTGTACTCAAAAGGCTTGCTAGAGCTTGAACCCATTAATAGAGAGGCCAGAAGGACCTGCCCTGATGCTCAGCATCAGGTGGGCCTTAGGAAAAGTTTAAGAAATTTAATACTCGTCAAACACATGTTATGTGTAGAACAGACATTTACTCTATGTGAAATTCCAAGTAACAATGTGATGCATAAAATGCTATTTTATTTATTAAAAAAAAAAACTGAATCTGATACCACACTTATGGCAAAAAGCAAAGAAGAACCAAAGAGTCTCTTGATGAAAGTGAAAGAGGAGAGTGAAAAAGTTGGCTTCAAACTCAACGTTCAGAAAACTAAGATCATGGCATCTGGTTCCATCACTTCAAGGCAAATAGAGGAGGAAACAGTGACAGATTTTATTTTGTCGGGCTTCAAAATCACTGCAGATCGTGACTGCAGCCATGAAATTAAAAGACACTCGCTCTTTGGAAGAAAAGCTGTGACTAACCTAGACAGCATATTAAAAAGCAGAGATGTTACTTTGCCAGCAAAGGTCCATCTAGTCAAGGCTATGGTTTTTCCAGTGGTCATGTATGGATGTCAGAGTTGGACTGCAAAAAAGCTGAGCGCCAAAGAATTGATGCTTTTGAACTGTGGTGTTGGAGAAGACTCCTGAGAGTCCTTTGGACTGCAAGGAGATCCAACCAGTCCATCCTAAAGGAAATCAGTCCTGGATATTCATTGGAAAGACTGATGCTGAAGCTGAAACTCCAATACTTTGGCCACCTGATGTGAAGAACTGACTCATTTGAAAAGACCCTGATGCTGGGAAAGATTGATGGCAGGAGGAGAAGGGGATGACAGAGGATGAGATGGTTGGATGGCATCACCAACTCAATGGATGAGTTTGAGTAAGCTCCGGGAGTTGGTGAGGGACAGAGAGGCCTGGCGTGCTGTGATTCATGGGGTCGCAAAGAGTCAGACACGACTGAGCGACTGAACTGAACTGAACTGATGCATATGTGAGGGTAGCGGGTATATGGGATATTGTATCTCCTGCTTAATTTTGTTATGAACCTAAAACTATGCTAAAAAGTACAGTCTATTTTTAAAAAGGTTACAGTGGTACATTTTATGTTATATGAGTTTTACTCCAATTAAAAAAAAAAAGGAAGGAGTAGATCCTATGGTTGAGAGGGAAGTAAACATCTGACTCATTTGAAAAGTCCCTGATGCTGGGAAAGATTAAAGGCAGAAGGAGAAGGGGGCATTAGAAGATGAGGTGACTGGATGGCACCACTGATGCAATGAACAGGAACTTGGGCAAATTTCAGGAGATGGTGAGGGACAGGGAGGTCTGGTGTGCTGCAGTCCACAGGGTAGAAAACAGTTGGACATGACTGGGCAACTAAACAACAGCAGAGGACCTAAGGCCATGAAGTAGGAAGGTGGCAGGAAATGGGAAAGGATGGGAAAAAGAATTTGCGACAGAATTGGCAGGTGAGGGCAGTTAACTGGATAGAGGACAGAGGTGAGGTTGAGATGCTAAGCCTGAGAGATTTTGACAGTCACAGGGCATGCGAAGCAGGTCAAGAACTGGAGTGAGGGAATGGTGAGTCTGAGCTGCTGAAGGTGCATCCTACCCCAGGGGAAAGCAAGGGCAAGGTGGTTTAAGGTCTCCCCCAGGATGAGAACAGAGGCTCAGGAAGAAATTTGGAGAATATGAGCCCTTGAGGAGATGCGACTAACAGTGAGGGAGGTAAAAGAAGAGTGTATACGGCCAGGGAAGCCCAAGGGAAAGCTGAGCAAGAAATGGCAGGGGCTACGGGGGGCCAGCCGGCTGTGGGCTGGTTCTGCATGCGCCTGCGTGCTGGCAGTCTTTCCCAAGTAGAACAAAGGTGGCGTGTCCCCGGTTGGAGTGGAACCTGGCTCTTGAACTCTCCCTCAGCCATCCTCAGCTGTTCTATACTTTACGCACTCTCACCTTCCTGCTTCTAAGGGTTTGTGCAATTTGAAACCCACATTACAGTCCTTGGCTTGACCCCCCTTAGAAGCCATTTCAGGCCCCATAGATGGCACAAATACAGATCCACAATAGCAAATATCCAGCCCGAGCACTGCAGACCATAATCTTAATATATATTACTCTAGCTTCTTGTAGAAATATCACCACAAAAATGACAATTTATCATTATTCCTTCTTGACGGGGCTATTTTGGTGAAACTACTTTGGCAGATACCATTTTATTGTTCAGTGATATTAATACATCTTGAAAATAATATGTTCTCATCCTTTCAGAGTTAGGAAATGCTTGCCATTCCACACCATCTGATATATTGTCTCTCACAGAAAACTAAGGGCATTGTGATATATCCTTGTTCCTGTTTTTTTCCGTTGGTCATTGGGATGCTTAAGGTCAACTTTTGCACCAGATTGTGGGAACTTCCATTTGGTCTTCTGGTACAATCACTCTTCTTATCAGTTCTCATGTTATGTGTAGAACAGACATTTACTCTATGTGAAATTCCAAGTAACAATGTGATGCATAAAATGCTATTTTATTTATTAAAAAAAAAAACTGAATCTGATACCACACTTATGGCAAAAAGCAAAGAAGAACCAAAGAGTCTCTTGATGAAAGTGAAAGAGGAGAGTGAAAAAGTTGGCTTCAAACTCAACGTTCAGAAAACTAAGATCATGGCATCTGGTTCCATCACTTCAAGGCAAATAGAGGAGGAAACAGTGACAGATTTTATTTTGTCGGGCTTCAAAATCACTGCAGATCGTGACTGCAGCCATGAAATTAAAAGACACTCGCTCTTTGGAAGAAAAGCTGTGACTAACCTAGACAGCATATTAAAAAGCAGAGATGTTACTTTGCCAGCAAAGGTCCATCTAGTCAAGGCTATGGTTTTTCCAGTGGTCATGTATGGATGTCAGAGTTGGACTGCAAAAAAGCTGAGCGCCAAAGAATTGATGCTTTTGAACTGTGGTGTTGGAGAAGACTCCTGAGAGTCCTTTGGACTGCAAGGAGATCCAACCAGTCCATCCTAAAGGAAATCAGTCCTGGATATTCATTGGAAAGACTGATGCTGAAGCTGAAACTCCAATACTTTGGCCACCTGATGTGAAGAACTGACTCATTTGAAAAGACCCTGATGCTGGGAAAGATTGATGGCAGGAGGAGAAGGGGATGACAGAGGATGAGATGGTTGGATGGCATCACCAACTCAATGGATGAGTTTGAGTAAGCTCCGGGAGTTGGTGAGGGACAGAGAGGCCTGGCGTGCTGTGATTCATGGGGTCGCAAAGAGTCAGACACGACTGAGCGACTGAACTGAACTGAACTGATGCATATGTGAGGGTAGCGGGTATATGGGATATTGTATCTCCTGCTTAATTTTGTTATGAACCTAAAACTATGCTAAAAAGTACAGTCTATTTTTAAAAAGGTTACAGTGGTACATTTTATGTTATATGAGTTTTACTCCAATTAAAAAAAAAAAGGAAGGAGTAGATCCTATGGTTGAGAGGGAAGTAAACATCTGACTCATTTGAAAAGTCCCTGATGCTGGGAAAGATTAAAGGCAGAAGGAGAAGGGGGCATTAGAAGATGAGGTGACTGGATGGCACCACTGATGCAATGAACAGGAACTTGGGCAAATTTCAGGAGATGGTGAGGGACAGGGAGGTCTGGTGTGCTGCAGTCCACAGGGTAGAAAACAGTTGGACATGACTGGGCAACTAAACAACAGCAGAGGACCTAAGGCCATGAAGTAGGAAGGTGGCAGGAAATGGGAAAGGATGGGAAAAAGAATTTGCGACAGAATTGGCAGGTGAGGGCAGTTAACTGGATAGAGGACAGAGGTGAGGTTGAGATGCTAAGCCTGAGAGATTTTGACAGTCACAGGGCATGCGAAGCAGGTCAAGAACTGGAGTGAGGGAATGGTGAGTCTGAGCTGCTGAAGGTGCATCCTACCCCAGGGGAAAGCAAGGGCAAGGTGGTTTAAGGTCTCCCCCAGGATGAGAACAGAGGCTCAGGAAGAAATTTGGAGAATATGAGCCCTTGAGGAGATGCGACTAACAGTGAGGGAGGTAAAAGAAGAGTGTATACGGCCAGGGAAGCCCAAGGGAAAGCTGAGCAAGAAATGGCAGGGGCTACGGGGGGCCAGCCGGCTGTGGGCTGGTTCTGCATGCGCCTGCGTGCTGGCAGTCTTTCCCAAGTAGAACAAAGGTGGCGTGTCCCCGGTTGGAGTGGAACCTGGCTCTTGAACTCTCCCTCAGCCATCCTCAGCTGTTCTATACTTTACGCACTCTCACCTTCCTGCTTCTAAGGGTTTGTGCAATTTGAAACCCACATTACAGTCCTTGGCTTGACCCCCCTTAGAAGCCATTTCAGGCCCCATAGATGGCACAAATACAGATCCACAATAGCAAATATCCAGCCCGAGCACTGCAGACCATAATCTTAATATATATTACTCTAGCTTCTTGTAGAAATATCACCACAAAAATGACAATTTATCATTATTCCTTCTTGACGGGGCTATTTTGGTGAAACTACTTTGGCAGATACCATTTTATTGTTCAGTGATATTAATACATCTTGAAAATAATATGTTCTCATCCTTTCAGAGTTAGGAAATGCTTGCCATTCCACACCATCTGATATATTGTCTCTCACAGAAAACTAAGGGCATTGTGATATATCCTTGTTCCTGTTTTTTTCCGTTGGTCATTGGGATGCTTAAGGTCAACTTTTGCACCAGATTGTGGGAACTTCCATTTGGTCTTCTGGTACAATCACTCTTCTTATCAGTTCTCTTCACCCCAGTTCAGTTCAGTTGCTCAGCCATGTCTGACTCTTTGCAACCCCATGGACTGCAGCACTTGGCTTCCCTGTTCATCACCAATTCCCAGAGCTTTCTTAAACTCATGTCCATCGAGTCAGTGATGCCAGCCAACCATCTCATCCTCTGTCTGTCATCCCTTTCTCCTCCTGACTTCAATCTTTTCCAGCATCAGGGTCTTTTCAAATGAGTTGGATCTTCACATCAAGTGGCCAAAGTATTGGAGCTTCAGCTTGAGCATCAGTCTTTCCAATGAATATTCAGGACTGATTTCCTTTAGGGTTGGCTGGTTTGATCTTCTTGCAGACCAGGGGACTCTCAAGAGTCTTCTCCAACACCACAGTTCAAAAGCATCAGTTCTTTAGTGCTCAGCTTTCTTTGCAGTCCAACTCTCACATCCATACATGACTACTAGAAAAACTATAGCTTTGACTATACAGACCTTTGTTGGTAAAGTAATGTCTCTGCTTTTAAATATGCTGTCTGGGTTAGTCATGGGCTTCCCTGGGGGCTCAGCTGGTAAAGAGTCCACCTGCAATGTGGGAGACCTGGGTTTGATGCCTGGGTTGGAAAGATCCCCTGGAGAAGGGAAAGGCTACCCACTCCAGTATTCTGGCCTGGAGAATTCCATGGACTGTATGGTCCATGGGGTCTCAAAGAGTTGGACACAACTGAATGACTTTCACTTCACTTCACTTCTAGGTTTGTCATAGATTTTCTTCCAAGGAGCAAGTGTCTTTTAACTTCCTCTTCACTCCAGCCTTTTTCAATTCCTGTTCCTTGGCCTCCTTTCTTTCTCTTAATAGTTTGATGCGTAACAATGTCATTCATGGTGCATCTCTTCAAATCCTTTTTGAAGGTTGGCAAGATGTAGAAACTAAGTGAATAGGTGGAAAAGATAGGCTTCAGTACTGTGAAGGACAGATAATTGAGTTATTTGGTACTACTAGCTGGCTTCATCAACAAGCCCCAAGTCACATCTCAGAGACAGTGGCCAAGATATAGGTGTGGCTTGTGTCACCAAGATTGTGTCCAAAACCTGAACCTCTCTGGCATTGCGTAGTATGGAGGAGATGGAGGTTGCATGATGTTGATATTCCAGGAGCAGCAAAAGCAGCTGATGGATGTGCTAAGGACCTTCAGTCAAGAGACTGGTCTTGGAGAGAAAGACAATGTTGCTGGCACTGGCCTGGATATTCCTGGTGTGGTGCAGGGAGCCACTGTGGGGGCCAGGTGTGGCTTTTCTTCTGTTGTATTGAATAGTTCTACCTGTGTTGATGATGAAGCGTGTGTGAGACTTTGGTTGCCTTAACTGAATGGCTAATTTGCGTTGTGATCCTACTAGACTCCTAGGAACTAAAATGTTCTCACACACCAAAGCTACCACATGCCCTGCCCTCTGCCATGGGATGTGGCATGAGGGCTGGGCAGGTGCCTAGCAGCCTGGCTGCAGCATGCCAGCTGAGAAGCCACCCTGAGCTCTGCCAAGAGGCTGCAGGGAAGCCAGAGGTCCTCTGTGCTGTCTCTCTGGCGCTCTGTGGTTTCTCCTCCAGCCAAGTCCACAGCTAATGTCCCTGGTTTCAGGAGGACAAATGTAATGGGAAGGAGGCTCTGGAGCAGGGCTCTATTGGAGCCAGATCTGCAGAAGCTTGGAGATTGGCTGCTAGTGCTGAGTGGGTCTGGAAAATATAGCCTGGTGGATGGGATTCAAGAAGATTTATCCAGGACCAGAGCACAAGGGCCGTCTTCAGGATGAAACCTCTCCAGCCTAGAAGCGCACCTTCCACGCGGGCTGAGGTGCAGTCCCCAGGAATTCTTCTGCTTACTCACCTCCCCAGTCCTATCAGCCCTTTGTCCCAGAAGAGGAGGCCTTATTCACAATGCTGTCACTCAGGAAGTGGGTTTGGCACCCTGAGGAATCCCACTGCCCCTCTGGAGCCTCTGACTTTGAGTGGCCCCCAAAATTCTGAGGAGGGCCTCAGACCCGTTTCTCCCCAAGGTCTGAGGTGAACTCTGGAAATGCCTGGAACACTCCTGATCAAAAACAAACACCCACAGTGCTTGCCCAGCGGCCACTAAAATAACAGAAAGCATCC
Source organism: Madoqua kirkii (assembly GCA_006408675.1). Lineage (NCBI taxonomy): Eukaryota > Metazoa > Chordata > Mammalia > Artiodactyla > Bovidae > Madoqua > Madoqua kirkii. The sequence continues at coordinate 28,825 of SJYC01003575.1, read as the reverse complement.
TGGAACGTCTGCCCGTGTATCAAGACCTGTTTTTTAAAAAAACTCGTTCTTGAAAACTATCTTTGTGAGACTGAGACAGTGTGACTCTTCGTGACCCTATGCACTGTAGCCTGCCAGGCTCCTCTGTCCATGGAATTTTCCAGTCAGGAATACCAGAGTAGGTGGCCATTCCCTTCTCCAGGGGATCTTCCCAAACCAGTGATCAAACCTGGGTCTCCTGCATTGCAGGTGGATTCTTTCCCTAGAAAACTATGCAGGCATGTATGCTGCCTGAGCCCCTGAATCATGATCTCTGAGGGTGGCTGGATGTTTATCTTTTTAAAGCTCCCTGGGTGATGCTCATGTGTAGGCAGCATCCAGATCCAAGATGCTTCTCCCACGTCTGGGCGGTGGGCCCAGAAAGGTGACTCACCAAGACTGGCGGACCCAGGCCTGGGGCCTGAGCCTTCCGACACTCAGGCCAATTGTACCTCCCCTGCGACTGTTGGGCTGCCCTGGCTGAAGCCTGCACGCCCACCCGCACAGCACCTCCAGCCGCTACCCCCCACCCCTGCAGCCCACTCAGCCACACAGCGCTGCTCCTCTGTGGCTTCATGCTGTGCCTGCTCTTTAACCTACTCTTTAGGGGAGAAAAAGTGTTTACTTGTCTCTCTGATTCTCACATTAAATTATAAAGTCCATGAGGCCACAGACCACAACAAATCCAACTCTTAGACATGGCTGTGGAGCAAGGGGCTGTGAGCCTCACAGGGTCTGGGGAAATGTAAAAGTTGACTCTCTTCCAGTGCGTGTGTGCTCAGTGGTGTCCAACTCTTTGCGACCCCATGGGCTGTAGCCCACCTCTGTCTATGGAATTTTCCAGGCAAGAATACAAGAGTGAGTTGCCATTTCCTCCTCGAGAGAATATTCCTGGCCCAGGGATCAAACCATGTCTCCTGCATTGGCAGATGGATTATTTGCCACTGTCACCTGAGAAGCCCCACTTCCAGAGTACGAGATGTCACAGCATCATGGAGAGGGAATCAGTTTTCAAATCAGTTTTTGAATCTGAGCTTTGAATTCTGGCCTCACTGAGCTCCCATTTATTCAAGAGTAAAATGAGACCCAGAGGGTCACAGTGCCATCACAGGAGTTAACATAGGTGGAAGCACCTGGCTTATTAGATGCACCATATTGGTCAGGATAGGCTAGGTGTGCTGCTATAACAAACCTCAAAATATTAATGCATAAGGCAAGGCTTCGTTTCTCCCACACACCACCTGCCAAGGGAGGGGTGGTAGAACGTGCGACTCTATTGATTGAGGCACTCTGGGGCCCCAGCTGTCAGGGTCTCCATAACCAGCTCGGCATCAGGCTTCAAAGTTCACAGAGGCGGGTACACAGAACATGGGAATTGCAGGCTCTCAGATGTTCTCCCCGGGAACTCACATACATCATTCCATTCACATTTCCGCTGCAAGAACGCATCTAACTTAGAGGGACACGTACTCAGAAGAAGAGAATCTGAAACCTTGATGAGTGCTGGTAATCCCCACCCCTATATGCAAGGACTTATTACTGTCCAGGTGGCAGAAAGAGCCTGGCCACACTGGGCTGGAGCCCAGCCTCCCGGACTCCGCTCTGAGGCTGACCCTCATTCCTCCTACCACACAGCTGCCCAGGGACAGCTTCCTGTTACACGAGCTCCTCTCCCTTCTGAGTCACTTGCTTCTCCTCTAGTCAAATGCCAAAGAGAAACATTTCCAACAGGTTACCAAAATGTCTGAGCAAATCGAAAGAAATTCCACTGTCAAGCGTTCCAGTTCAAGAATTGTTCCTTCTTGCAGGGTTTATAACTCCTGTCATATTTCTAAATGGCTTATGCTTGTCAGCAGTAGTACTTCCTCTGTAAACAATGGAATTTGAGGTATGACTTACAAAAGATTTATCATTCTGCAATACATGCTTTTGACTTGGGGTGTAAGTTTACATTATGGGTCCCTGAACAGTCATTTGCAAAGACTTCCTCTTACAACCAGGCTCCTCCAGAAGAATCGTCACCATTCTCATGGGAGGGAGCCCTGGATTTTGGAGGGGGAGTGCCGTCCCAGCCCTTCAGAAGCTGCGCTGACAGCAGGTCCACTGAAACACTGATGAGTTAAAATTAAAGGGAGAAGAGGCGTGAGATTCAGCAACTGAGACCATCCCAGGTTACATAAGAGTCTTTCCTAGGAATCATAAAAACAAGTGAAAGTTCCCTTAGAGACTGATTACATATGTGTATTATATTCAGCTCTTGCTGTAAGACACTTTTGATCTAGATTTCAGGATGTGCCAATGAATGAAACAGTTCTCTGCTCTCTTGGAGTTTACATTCTGAGAAAAAAAGAGAAAAACAAACAAGGGAGCCCACAGGTAAGAGTCCACGAGGAGGACAGTAGTGCAAAGTAAGGGAAACGAGGGTGACCTGTGTTGGAGAGGCCAGTGCTGTGTAGACAGAGTGGCTAAGAAAGACCTCCTGACGAGGAGATGGCTGACAGAGAGGTGAATGAGGAGACAGCGCCAGGGATGCTAAGACATGGCAGAGTGTTCCGTCCAGAGGGTGTGTGTGTAACTATGTGGTGTGCATGTAAGTAGCGACGTTCACAGGCAGGGCAGGTTATAAGCCTTCGTATTGTGTAGAGGTTGGCATACACTTGGGGTGCTATGATCCACATGCCATACAGACAGGAGTGGCAGCAAGTGCCAGGGCCCTGAGACAGGAAGTAGCTTGGCTTTTTCGAAGAGCAACAGAAAGTAACAGTGACCTAGTGAGTGAGAAGAGGAGAGGGAGGGGATCAAGGGCTGTATGAGGGTGGCCTGCTGTTCAGGGTGAGACTCTGATGCACCAAATTATGGCCCTTTTCAAAGCCCACACTGACCTCCATCATCCAACACCATTCTGCTGTACAAAGCAGAACAGTTGCCATAAGCTACTGGGGAGATGCTGGTCGTGGCAGGCAGGGGGTCTAGGCAGGAAAGACTGGAGCTCCACGGTGACCCTCAGTGTCTCCTGGAGGCATTTTAGCATCACTCTGTAGATGGCTTGGGAAGAGGGCATATCCTCCTTCCTCCGTTCCTCATTTCTACTCGTCCCACTGTATCACACAGCCTCACAGTTCTCAGTGCTTTTGAATCTACTTCTGGTAGGTTTCCAGGGCTCTTACTGAGCTCTGCTAAGAGATGAGGGTCTGAGGGAAAGACAGGAGCCTCTCTCTTTGGGTGGGTTGTGGGACCCTGGACCTCAGTAAGTAGGGAGCCCTAGGAGCTTCCAGCCAAAGGTCCTGCTGGTCAGCCCTTAAGTGGAACAGGAGTTTAGAAAACCAGTGCATCCTCGTCCACCATCTGCTGACCGCCCTCCATCAGCCCAGTAATTGTTTATCTTGGCATTCCGGGTAGTAGGTCAGGTTAGATTCTTTTCTTTCAAACAGTCTCTTGACATCAAAGAGGAAGGGATGTAAGGTAAAAAGAAATAAATCGGGGAGGATTCCACATGCTTCACAACTGCTTTCATGTCTGGGATGCGCAGGAATGCCGGGGTGGGCACAGATTCTGTTATCTCCCCCGGTTCAAGGAAGGGTGGTGGGTGGGAGTGTGGTGTCCAGCGCAGAAATGATCTGGACAGATAGCAGGGCCGCGGGCTGCATGAAAGCAAGAGTCAAGGGCAAGATTTTTCAAATTGAGATAGTGTGCTGGATAACATAGGGCTCAGGATGAGCAATAAAGCATGCAAGCTGGTGGGAGGTGGCCCTATGGTAGGAGGAATGCAGTGACCGAGAATGGCAATAGAGGGGGCTCTATGGCTTATGTGTGACCTTTGGAAGGGCTCAGCCCCTATTGCAGCTCCAATTTCCTCACCTGTAAAGTGGCATCTTTAAATATGGTGTTTTCATATTTTCAGCTCTTCCTGAAGAGTTTTGACCTGGGGATGATTTATTCTCTTCCAGAACAGCAAATGGTTACCTAAAGAGCTAAAATCGATTTCATTTTCCTAGCTTAGCTTTGAACTGTGGAAATTGACAGTCTGATGGAGGAGACGGTAGGAGCATGTGGCAGAGACGGCAAAAATCTCAAGCAACACACAGTAAAGAAACAGCTAAATGTTAAGTAGAAAAGAGTCTTTTAAAAAATTTCTTTCTTTTTAATTGGAGGATAACTACAGTCTTGTGTTGGTTTCTGCCGTAGAAAATATGATCAGCCACAAGTACACGTATGTCCCCTCTCCCCTGAACCTCCCTCCCACCTCCCACCCCATCTCACTCCTCTCATACAGCAAATTCCTAGTGGCTGTCTAGTTTACATATGGCAATGTGTGTGTTTTAATGCTACTCCCTAAATTTCCCCCACCCTCTCCTTCCCCCACTGTGTTCACAAGTCTGTTCTTTATGTCTGCATCTTATGGAAGGGTTCCCTGGGGGAAGACGTAGAGGATCCACCTAGGAAACTTTTAGGAGAGGGAGGGACTGAAGCTGGTGAAAAGAAGGCTGGGAACAGTAGGTGGTCACATTTGAAGAGTTGGGAGGGTTCATCCAAGTCCCTGGTCTGGAATGTACCTGTGACAGCACAGACACACAGGGCTCAAGGCAACTTCATTTTAAAAATGCCCCCCACCCCTGTCTCCTTCTTTAAGTGAAATTTATACACTTTTTTCAATAGTGCAACTTGGTGGTATGCCTCAAAAAACTTTAAAATGGTCAAAACCATTTCCCCAGAAAGTTCTACTTCTAGGAATGTATTCCAAGGAAATAATCAGAGTTAACGAATACCTAGGCACAGACATGCCAAAACAATGATTTCATTATAATTTATTATATAAGTACAATAAATGTAAGTATTTAAGTAAGCAATACTATTTATTATAATTTTCTTATAAAAAGCATTATTTTATTTTGTTCTCATCATAACCCTATATAGAAGATACAGGCTTTGTGAGGAAAACAACACCTAGGAAAAATTAATGTACTAATAATTATTTAACAAGTGGTTAAAGCCAGGATTTGAATCCCTGTTTGAGCCTATTTCCAAACTCCAAAAGATTCTCCCTCTTTAGGGACAAATATCATCATTTAGGTATAAGAACTGATTAAACCAATTATGGTTCATATGTTATATATTATAAAGATGTGAAAAACAACGTTTTGTTAAAGTGGAACACCTCAGTGCCATGGAAACTACATGTAACATGTTAGTAAAAAATAAGTTGTGAAACATTGTGCATAATGTAAGGCTAATTTTAGGAAAAATATAATGGTTAGGTCATAATAAAATAAAATGCTGATATTATGTGCTAATATTGGAATTGTGAATGATTTTTATTTTCTTATTTCTGTTTTCTGCAGCTGCAAAACTTTCTTAAAAGAAATGATGTTCCCTTTTTAATCATAAAAAGGTAATTTCTTACGTTTATGTTTTGATAACTACTGTCACAAAACAGTTGCTTATTATAAAATGAATATGTGATCAGTATTAAAATTTTGGAAACTAAAGCAGAGAAAGAAGATGATTACCCCAATGAACAATTACTTAACTGAACAGGGCCGACTATATTAGTGCACTTCCTTTCAGTCCTTCATCTGTGCACGCCTGTTTATTGGTTTATTTTACACAGTTGTGCTCAGGTTTAAAGTGTGCTATGTCCTTTCAGTAGCAATCGGGAGCAAGAAAATTTCATGTCTTAACTGCCTTGCTTACTTGACTCAGTCTGTGAGGGAGGAGGTAGCTTGTTTTTCTTGTTCTTTATTTGCAGCCCATAGTTCAGTGCCCTCACTTTGTAGACGCTGGATAAATACTGGCCAAATGACCAAGTGGCAGGGCAGGGAAGGGAGTAGCTATGAAGTTTTTCAGAATCTGAGCAGCTCTGCATTGGAAGGATTTGGGTAGGGCAAGCAAGATGGGGGGCTGTGGGGGAGGATCTGAATGCATGGTTAGAAATAGAGACTTAACATATAAGGCCACAGGGACTCACTCTGGTCTTCCAAGTGGGGATGTTACATGATCAAAACCAGGCAACGGAAACGCGATTCTGGCAGTTGTGCTGTGGACCGCGCGGCCCCTCGGCAGCAGCGGGGAGGGCCGGCGGCAGGGAGGTAGGGAGGATGTCCTCGCTAGTTCTAGCCTGAAGACTCTCTAGCAGATCGCTGCGTGGGGAGGCTGGGCTGCGACTGGGACTGTGAGAGCGTAGGTGGAGATAAAAAGTTAACTCCAAGCTCGGCTTGCAGGGACCAGAGGGACTGAGCGGGTCAAGGAAGGAGGGAGGGGCGTCAAAGGGGAGTCCAGAAGGCCAGGCTGAGCGCGGGAGGCTCCGGTGCCAGCAGCACCCCGCTTCTCCACCTCTTTTGGCTGCTCGGTTGCCTGGGTGTACAGAAGAACAAATTTGTGGTGTGGAAGGATTCCAGGCCAGTCATCCATCATCCGCAATGAATGCTCACTGAGCACTCATCACACACTCGGCAGCCTCACCCTTTCCAAGAGAGAGTTCTGGAAGTGATCCAGGGGTCTGCCAAGGTGACTCGCCAGATTCTCCCTTGAACTCTGTGCTCCTTCCCTTGCTCTGTTCCCCAATTTTCTTTTAATTCAGAAAAAGCAACAAACAGTTCCCAGCCCCTTCCCTCCATCGGCCACGTCCCTCCCTGCGGTTTGGCAGGGAAAGCACGCTGGCCGTCCCGGAGATTATCTAACGCCGCGTGCTAAGGCCGAGCGGCCGAGCCGTCGGGGCGGGGCCAGAGCGCCCGGGGAGCCCCGAGTCCCGCCAGCGTCGGTCCTCCACGCAGGGCCCCTCTCGGGAGCGCTCAGGGCGGAGCGCGGCGGGAGAAGCTGGGCCCCGACCTCCGCGCACCAGCTGCCAGAGGCAGAGGGGCGGGGCCGGAGCTCAGCCCGCCAGAGGCGGTCGGCAATGCACCCAAGCCTCAGTTTCCGTGTCTGTAAAATATGAGCGATAGAACCCGACCTATTTACAGGTTTGCTGTCAAACCCAAATGTGGGACGGCTTCTTGTAGGCGCTGAGTACTATGATTCGTATTAAACAACTACTGGGTTTTAATATTATTATTAGTCAGCGTGTGCTCAAGCACTACCTTGAAAGGTAATATAAGGGAAGCAACCGGGGATTTTCTTCTCATCCATTCTTGTGTTGCTGTGTTGGCTTGCCTTGACAATGGGCTTGCACACTCCCGTGTCAAAACGTTTTACCATGGTGTTTTACAATGATTGTTTATGCAGGATTATAGACCGATCAAATCAAGTATTTCATGTTTTAAAAAACAATAACATTCAAACACAATAAAAACTCAAAAAGTTTGAAAGCCTTGCTTAACAGTCTTATCAAATTTAACTCAATAGACATATAGGGCAGTTGAGACATGGAGATATAACACCGAGGGAAGGGATTTAAGGCAAAATGCTAGAAGGCAAAGCTGTATTTTAAGGATTCCATGACGAATTTCTCTGCGGGCATCATTCCACTCACTTTGGAATGACTGCAAAACACCCCCGGCTGGGCCATACTTGAAGGCATCATTCTGTGCTCCCACCGCACCTGTGTCGATCTTGAAGCACCCGCTGCTCTGTCCTGAGACCCCTGTTTTCTTGGCTGTCTCCCCCAGCAGTCTGTGGGTGTGGGGGCAGGCAGGGACTGGCAGGAGGCAACCTTGCAGCCCATCGGGCTGCACAGGTCAGAGCCACAAAGTGCCCCAGGACCATCGGCTCACTGCTTGGGTTCACAGGCTGGTGATGAGGGGGGCACACTGGGAGGTGGGTGGGATGAGAGAATCTTTAGCCGAATGGTCTCCTCTCCTCTGCTTCCTCCTCTTGACAGGCAGGATGGCTGCAACATCCCTGCCACGCTAGGTGAGTACAACAAAGGTGAGATGTTTGTGACTGTGCTTGACTCAAAAGGAAAGACGCTCTAATTGTTGCCAGGCTTATCTTGTGGTCCATTGAGGTAATTTCATTTTGGAAGGTGATTAACTTGTGAGCGTTCATGAAATATGTTTTCAACCCCTCTCCTGTCAGCTGATAGAGTCCACTCATGACGACTCTAAGGGGAGTTTGGGAAATCTATCAGATGCTCACAGCCCAGGATGATCTGCCTTTAAAGATGGGAACACAAACTTGCTCCATATAACCGGGAAATCCAAGGGGATTTCATACCCACTAGCTGGGTTTTCTCAACTGAAAAACTGAAATTACTATGACTGGCCTTTGTGCATCTCTCAGAAGGAGGGAAAATATGAACTTACAGAATTTCCCCTGGAGAGCTTTATGGACAGAACACACCAAGTTTGAGGCATGGGTGCTTGCCCTGCCGGTGACTGATAACCAACCAGGAAGGGGAGAAGTGGTGCCACTCTTCCTTCGCAGGTGGATGGAGGGGAGCAAGTCTATGATGGATGTGCACAAAGCTGAATCACGGATCTGCCAAGTAAACGGGTCGGTCTGTGAAATGTAAGTATCATCTCTTAAATAGCACAGACTTGGAATGAACCACTGAAAATCTCTTTAAAACACAGGGAATCATTTCATAGCTAATTTAAACTCGATGTATTTTTTACCAAGGAAGGATGTTTTATTTCTGAAAACAACATGAAAAACTGATATTCAAAGAAAAGTTACTGGCAGGAGAAAAAAAAATCCATGCTAAGTCATACTAACTCAAAGGTTAACCATTACTAACCTTGGCAACCTGTGTCATATGCGAAAGTACTGGGATGGTGCAGAACATCACGAGTGTGATTTCTAAACCAAGCCTGAGCAGAGGACTTCATCTGGCTTTGCCTTCTAGAGGCTGGAATACTTTGGGGGTCCCCCGTTGAGCAGCAGTACCCTGAGGAGTGAGCTAGTCTCTGCTGTCTGCTAGGCCTTCTGAAGAGGACAACAGGTTTGCAGGCAAAGACCATCTGACTGGAAGGGACAGTGACACCCCGAGTTCCAGTCCTAAGGGGAAGAGCATTGGAAAATGGGACATGAGCCTCTGGAAACGTCATCTTGGTACATGGGCACCACGAGGCAGCTGAGACTTTGAATACTCCTGACTTGATCTGGCTCAGGTGGGGTGGTGATTGTGGGAGGATCAATCCTAAATCCTGGCCCATGATTGGAGAGGAGGCTCCAGTGCTCTGTGAAGCTAATGAGGCCCAGCTGAGCCCCTGCAGCCTTGAGAGGCTTCATCCTCTACAGACTCGGTTTCTTCTAACCTGTGTCCTCTAAGAGCAGATAGATACGGTTTAGGCTTGGGGTCTGCCCTGGTGATGGAGTACTTGTGGCATATGCGGCTGAGAGGCTTGGCTTACATGGGGTACTTTGGGGCCACGGTATAAATTAGGGAACAACTGAGACTAATTTGTGAATTGAAATAATTACTGAGAGTTGCCTCACAAGTTACTCAAAGAAATCTGGAGGGGGAAAAGCAGTCCTGGGCAAGAAGTTTCAATATGCTGTGGACCAGATGTCAGGGTTTAAAGGGCTTTATTTAGGGCTTGTTTAGGACGCTTCCCAGGAACCATAGCCTGTGCATCCCATCAGCTCTGTATAGACAACTTGGAAAGAACACTGGCAGCCTAGAAAATCTTACTTGTCCTGTTTATGGTTCCAGGCTGAGTGTTGACAGGTTTTATGTAGGAGTGGCAGAAGTCCACTTGTCACACCCGAAACCTCCAAATCACCATCCCCCGCTGCCCCTACTTTCTCCCAAGCAATGGGGAAATTCATTTCTGAGAGTGATTCCTGCTTGCAGGAGCTGATGCTGGCTTTTGTCAAATTCTGGACAGCCCAGCAGTGCAGGAGAAACACACACACGCACCCAGAGTCTCCCGCATTCAGAACCAGTGATCATGTAGCAATGTTCTCACATGGAAGACACCATCACTCTGAAAAAGGAAACAGAAATGCGGGTGATGGCAAAGATAAAATCATGGAGACTGCTTAAGCTACTTGAGAGCAAGTAATATTGAAGGCATTTTAAAGATATTCTTTGCATAAAATTAATGTGCTGATTACAACAGTTCAACAGTTTAAAGCAGCTCCTCAATAACTTAAGTTGTCAACACATCTAGATGAGAAAGCTAGGCAAAGAATGTTCTGGATAATTGGTTTATGAAAAGTCAAACAAATTGAGTACCCTTTTGTCTTTAGTCATCACCCTGGAGGTTTTATGGGGGAAGGCTAACTTAGAGACTCATTATTGGCCTGCCTGACGGAACAGTGATGTCCTCAGGGTCACTAAAGTGTCCTGACTCTGAATGCTCTGCTCTGAGCTTTCTGAGGTTGATGTGTTCAATTCCGTTTTCTTCTTGGTCATCTCTGCTCTTTGTTGTCATTTTCTGCATTGACAATGTCTTTTTTTTTGACAGTGTATTTCTAACATAAGTTGTCATTTCAGCCTCTGTAATCATAACTATCTAAAATTTGATTCCTTGCCTTTCTGGTCCCCCCTTCCCCCCTTTGGTTGCTGTATTTTGTGCCTCAGTGTCTTCATCTTAAAATGGAGTTGATAATAAAACCTATCTGATTTGATTGTTACATGAATTACTTATGCAAACTATAACACAGTTGTAGTATGGCCCATCATGTAGTAAGTTCTTAATAAATATTAGTTGTCAATGTTGTTCGATGTTATTATTATATCATTATTAGTATCTGTTTCTTCCTGCTCTTCTTGATTTGGGTGCTGGCAGAATTTCACTTTATAGGCATTGACATTCAATGAGAGTCTCACTTTCTTTTGGTTAGCAAAATAACTGTATCTCAGCAAATTTCCTGCTTTTGGCTATTTTGGGATATTTTCATTGCTGCTGATGCCTGAAGGACTCTTTGATTACTTCTGGGTTTGTGGGTTTTCTTGGCAGTTGAATTGAATTAAAATGAATTGAGAGATTAAGTGTCTGAGTGCTGAATAAGGAGTGTCCCTGAATTTGAAAATAATAATAAAAGTATATTTCACTAACAATTGTAATAGTCTGGACCTTCCAGCCATTCACTTTTGCCTTATTTCCAGGGTAAAAATGGGACAGGCATGAAGGGAAATAAGTGCAAAGGCCCTGAGGTGGGATTATGTTTAAGAGCATATGAAAGGAGCTCAGACACCCACATTTTAAAAAACAAGGGGAGGGATTTGAGAGATCTACAAGGCCATAGCTAAGCAGATTTGGAACTCATATTTGGACTAGTGAATGTTCCAGATGACAATGAATCATGAATTTTTTTATATTTATGTTTTCAAATAGGCTGAGATCAGGAAGAAGTTTTGATCTCATTTGCCAAATCCAGCTGATTTGAAGTGGCTGTTTGGCACTTTCGTGAAGCAGGTCAGCTGAATGCTGTGACCAGTTAGTTGTGTTCTATATGTGGCCTTGTTGTCGTCTGGAACATTCACTCACTCACAGCTAGGCCTAGGCTGTGTTTACTCAGGCACACACCTCTTCAGAAGAGGTGAGAGTGGTTGACCAGTTAGCTTGCCTGGCCCTAGCATTCCGGAACCTGAGGTCAGCTGGAGTGGAACTGGAATGATTTACCACTGTAGTCTCAGTGCCCTAGTCTCTGCGGTTGGTTTTCTTCTTCTAGGTCTCTGAAACCCCCAGTACATAACTGTTCCCATCTGTGACCCAAGAGCTTCTCTCAGTAGCTTGAAGAGCCAAGTCTTGACTGGGTACTCAACCTTCATACAAAAAAGGGACTTGAGGTGAGTCAAGCAAAGCAGTGGCCAAATGGAGAAAAAGAAGACGGAGATGCAGATGCTAAAGTCTGCTAACTCCATAGGAATGTGGGAAACGAACATAAAGATTTGGATAAAGTAGCTTTCGTCGTCAATGCTGCTGTATCAGCTTGGCAGATGGCCCTCATGCTTTTGCGGGGATCTGCCACCAGGGGGCGCGCGAGTTCACAGCCGTGTCCCGGTGTTACTGGAATTTAGGTGGGAGGCATTCTGGGAAAGGAGGGGCAAAGACTTCATTAAAAGGAATCCCAGTAAAATCGTTAGGTTGAATCGGTGCTTCCTAGTGATGACAGCTGAAGAGGTTCTGTCTCTTATATGTCATTGGAAGCTCTGTCATTTCAGTGGCTCTTAAAAGGAGGGTTTTGACTACTCCTGGTGCGGTTGGTCTACAAAGAGCCCTGCTGGGTTTCAAGTGGAGACATGCAGACCACGGCCCCCCTTTCCTGCGCAGCCCCTGCCAGCCGCCCCTTTCCACTCGTCTCCGTTATCCAGGTCTGCTGCCGGGTGTTATTTTAAATTTTATTTCTCACTGATAATAATTTTTGATAATTTTTTATTGAGATCCTATCAGCTGTAAAATCTGCTCCAGGCATGAAGCTCCTCTTTGCTCTGTTTTGCCTTTCTTAAGTGGTAACCACCAGACAGGTTCAGTCAGGTTTCAGCAGGTAGAGAGTTCTGTGCCCCCTTCTCTCCTGACCACGGTAGCTTCTTTCTCTTTCCTCACTTACAGTGCTGCCTGGAAAGAATCATGGCTGAGAATGGAGGATTTCTGCCAGACCAGTGAACGTGTAACTGTCTCTCGCCAGGCCATCGTGGGGCACTCACTGGGTACTTTTACTTTTCTGGGCTCCTTTGTGAGGATGGTGGGTTTGGGTGGGTTGAGTGAAAGTGGACAAGAGGGACAAAGGCCAGCTAACCTGCATTTTTCATCTCCCCCCATCCTACCTCCACCCCCAGGCACAGTTCCAGAGCCTCCCAGCTGGATGAGGGCAGAAAGAGCTAGGGTCCCAGGCAGTGTGGAGGGTCTCAAGAGTATGAGACCTCATAAAACCAGTGGTGCCCATTTCTCAGCTTCAGGCTCCATGTTTTTCCCATGTAGGTGTATACTGAGCATTTGTAGACTTAATTTTTCAGGTGGGCCTTGGGAGGGCCTGTGTTCCAATAATCAGAGTGAAATGTTTAGTTAATTTTAGACTCGATAAGAGTTATGTATCCTCATAGTCCGGTTGGGACACAGAAGCCACCCCAGTTACCTAACAGGGAGGATTTCATGTGCGTCTGCTCAGTCACTTGGTCGTGTCTGACCCTTTATGACCCCATGAGCCTGCCAGGCTCCTCTGTGGAATATTCCAGGCAAGAATACTGGAGTGGGTTGCCATTTTCTTCGTCAGGACCCAGGGATCGAACCGGAGTCTCTTGTGTTTCCTTAATTAGTAGGTAGATTCTTTACCTCTAGCGCCACCTGGGAAACCAGAATTAACATAAAGAATCGCCAGTCTATGTTCAATACAGGATACAGGATGCTTGGGGCTGGTGCCCGGGGATGATCCAGAGAGATGATATGGGGAGGGAGGTGGGAGGGGGTTCAGGATTGGGAGATCATGTACACCCGTGGTGGATTCATGTCAATGTATGGCAAAACCAATATAGTACTGTAAAGTAAAATAAAGTAAAAATAAAAATAAAAAAAAATAAATGTAAATTTTAAGAAAATGGGATTTCTTGAGGAAAACAATTTTGAAACCAAGTCAATTATCTATGAGACAGCTCATTCTTTATTGGTTCCCATGGATATATAATACTTAAAAAATAGTTAATGCCTTTATTTCCATTTTGACACTTGTTGAAATTAGAGAGGACTCACTGAGGTGTTATTGCCCAAGCTACTAAGGAAGATAAATGACAAGTTTTAAAAGACCAACAAAGGTCACAGCAGTTCATCAGCCGGGCTTCCTCAGAAGTCTCCCACAACTTTATCCCGTGGCTGGCTGTGCGGCTTAGCTTCTTGCAGCCATTTTCCTAAGCAGGTGGGAGTAGGGGAGAATGAAGTGCAAATCCACCTGTGCGTGCTCTTTTCCTCATGATCTTACAGGCTAATCTGAACACTGTCAAGAAGAAGGAAGAGAGCCATTCAGCTGCCTTAGGGGCTCACTTCTCTTTGGGTTTCTGTCCCCCATTTATTGTCCCCCTGCTCCTACACTCCCCTCCCCCAATATGTATGCCATTTGCAGGACAAATCGACTGGTCTTCCATGACCTCTGTGGCTTAAATTTATAAAATGGATATATGGTTATATTTTCTTATACTTTCTCATTTGAACACTGTTTGAAGTCTATGGTTTCTTGAATCAAAAGCAATCTGAAAGTGTTTCTAATAAAAATCATAGAAATGGTTAAAAAAGAATAGTTAATTAGGCAGCACATTGTTGATTATGTCACTGAAGAGGCAGGAAGGGAACCCTACGTTATCATAAATGTAGCAATTGTGGGAGGCCTACCACCCACTGAGCTCTGGAGACAAAGGGAAGAAATTTAAATTATAAAAATTAGGACCTTGGAGGAGAGGCTTGGTGGACACAGGACCCTGCCCTTTGAGGTTGGGGCACAGCTGGTTGGAGTGTCTCTGTAGACCCTGAGTAGACACGGCTGGCTCAGCAGTGTGAAGATGCACAGCAGATTCCGCTGCTCTCGGGGGAGGCATCACTCTTCTTACAGAGAGGAGGCCTGCTGGGGTCCCTCAGAGCCACAGGCAGAAGGAAGGAAGCACAGGGAAGCAGACTTCCAGGAAGAGGTGAATCCTTTCTTATACCACCCTGACTTAGCAGAGCCTAGGATGGAAAAACGGAGAAGGCGATGGCACCCCACTCCGGTACTCTTGCCTGGAAACTCCCATGGATGGAGGAGCCTGGTGGGCTGCAGTCCATGGAATCGCTAAGAGTCAGACATGACTGAGCAACTTCACTTTCATTTTTCACTTTCATGCATTGGAGAAGGAAATGGCAACCCACTCCAGTGTTCTTGCCTGGAGAATCCCAGGGACGGGGGAGCCTGGTGGGCTGCCATCTATGGGATCGCACAGAGTCTGCCATGACTGAAGCTACTTAGCAGCAGCAGCAGCATGGAAAACATCTGGAAAATTGAAATGTGGTTCACAGAGTTCTGGCCCCAGCAAGAAGGCTGAGTTTAGAGGTAGGAGAGAACAGCCTAAAATCTGGTGCACTGTGCTTGACTGGGCTAGCAGAGGGGGATCAGGAGTGGACAAGATGGGAGAAAGACTCGATCTATTTTTCCCCCCCTTTCCTTTTTTTTTTTTTTTGCTGACAGTTCAAGACTAAGACTTGTGATGATCAACCACTAACATGTCAGACTGGCTGCCTGGGACCAGCAGGCTTACGTGAGTTCCTGCACCGGAAGACAGCCTCATTCTTGACCATCAATCTGGGGAAAGTCCTACGGGGGCTGGCAAGGCACTGAGGTCTCCGGGGGCGGCTCTCCGAAGCCTGGAAGGATATCCGAGAAACTGCAGACAGGAGAGCGGCTGCCCTCTTGTGGAAATATGCGGTACTGCAGGAAGGCGATGTGACCTGCAGCTGGCGGGGCCACTTTCTCCTGCCCACCTTGAACTCCAGGAAGCACCAGCTGGGAAAGGTCGGTTTGATTCCCTGAAGCAGATAAGAAGAGTACTTCAGCACTGACTCGTGGTGGTGATGATGCCTTTCCCCAAAAGAATAAGTCTCATCGCTGAGGTCTGGATCCCCTGCTCAAAGAAACTAATGGGCTATTTATGCAGAAATAGGTACCCAAAGCTGAGACAGACAAGCCCAACTCACATCGACATCTGCTCTGGGTCTTGGAGTGTCTTTTAAAACAGAGGTTAGCAAGTTTTTCTGTAATGGGCCAGGCAGTAAATTCTTTAGGTTTGTGACTCTACTGTCTGTTTCAACCATTCAAGTCCATCACTGTAGTGTGAGGGCAGCCATGGGCAGCCATCAGATGCGACAGCAGGTTGTGTTCTGACACAATTTTATTAGGGTCACCCACATGAAATATTATTTTCTTTTTGATCCTATGAAGTTTTTAAAAATGTAAAAATCATTCTTAGTTTGCAAGCCTTACAAAAAGTGAGCAGGAGTGGGCCCATGGCTAGAGCTGATGGGCCCTTGCCTTGAACTTCTCAGCAGTTCAGTCGTTGGGTGATTGCCTCTGTGAGCTAAACCAATTGGAGTGGTTTCTCTGCCACCCTGCAGAGACTGGGTGCCAACAGGATCTGGCTCCTGGGGTCCCATGGGCCATGGGGCCATCTGAGTGCTTGACCCCTTGTTTAAAGTCTGAGGGATTATCTGTGGGAGAGACTCTAAATTTTACCCTTTTCCTAACTGAACTGAGAGCTTTGTTCTCACCGAAACGTATCTCTGGGTTCTAACAAATTGAAGCGTTAGCAAATCTGAACCTGACACACAGTTCAGGAGCACCATAGTATCCAGTTTCCTCATTGATAAGAATAATTTCACCTGGGTATCTTTAGACAGTATGCCTCTTAATGCACCAAAAATATGATAGGTTTAGTGACAATGTGATTTTTATACGGGCTTCCCTGCTGGCTCAGATGGTAAAGAATCTGCCTGCAATGCAGGAGATCGAGGCTCGATCCCTTGATCAGGAAGGTCCCCTGGAGAAGGAAATGGCTAGCCACTCCAGTTTTCTTGCCTGGAGAATTCCATGGACAGAGGAGCCTGGTGGGCTACAGTCCATGGTGTTGCAAAGAGTGATTTTTATATGATTTTCCAGGAACTCAATCCTTTTTTAAGCAAGCTGCACCTGTACTGTGAAAAGTGAAAGTGAGGTCGCTCAGTCGTGTCCGACTCCTTGTGACCCCATGGACTATAGCCTATCAGGCTCCTCTGTCCATGGGACTTTCCATGCAAGAGTGCTGGAGTGGATTGCCGTTTCCTTCTCCAGGGGATCTTCCCAACCCAGGGATCGAACCCGGGTCTCCCACACTGCGACAGACGCTTTACCGTCTGAGCCACCAGGGAAGCACCTGTACTGTAACTTACATTAAATGTGTGGTCTTATTTGTTTTGTGAGTACTGAAATCTACAAGTTGAACATTTAGAAGGAGATAGTATGAATATGAAGAACTTTGAAGGATTAAAAAAAGTTTTTGGTAGAAGAAAAGTTTTGAGTGAGCAGTATTACCGTTGGGGTTACAAAGGGTGGAGTTAAGGATCTGTATTTTCTTTGCTGTACATAAAGAAAGTCTGGAAGGATACAGAAGAACCAACTATCTGGTGGATGTTGGGGAGAACTGTGGGAGGGGGTGCCAGGGGGCGAGTTTCCTGCATCCATTTTTATTCCCTGGTGTTTGAACTCCGTAAGCATCTGCCTTTTCCAGTCTCCTCCTTACAGGTTAGCAGGGCCCGACTCGGTCAGGCTCTGAGGACACAGAACTCCACAGGACACAGATGTGTGTATTTTCGGTGAAGGAGGCAGGCATCTAAAGAAAAATTGGTCATATTGTGTGATAAATGCTAATCAGCCTTTGAATTTACCCAGGGGAAGTGCTCATTACCTGTCTGAGAGCATCAGAGGTAGATACTCACCATGCCAGAGAAGAAAGAGGAGGGGGTTACTCCTGACTGAGGACACAGCCTGCACCCAAGCACAGGGATGTACTAGGGTGATGTCTGGGTCATGTCTGAGGTGGTAGAGAGAGTTAGTTCATGGAGCTGAGTGGGAGAGAAGAGAAAAGAGCAGGGGAGAGGGGAGACCACGCTAGAAAAGTCAGTGGGGAACTGTCTGTGAGAAGAAAAAGGGGAGACTTTTCTTGGGATGGAGGATCTATCAGAGGACCCCACATGCACATCTAAACACCAGTGATGAGGTGGGGCAGTAACTGCAGACCAGAGGTGCCCCCATCTGGGAAGGGAGAGGTGAGACCCCTTGAGCCTGGGGGGGTCCCTTCCTTCCAGGGCTGACTTGTCACGATGAGGTCAGTGTTTCTTCTCTGGACAATCACCAGCCCTGTCCAGCTGAGGTTCCACCAGGTGCGTGTGGGACCCTCTCCTTAATGCCCTACCATCTCAGGGCACTATCTGCCCTGGTGCTCTGGGGAGAAGATGCAGCCCAGAGGAAAGTCACTTGCTTGTGCCTGGGAGTGAATCAGTGATGAAACCAAAGTCCTCTGCCCAGTGGGAAGAAAGATGAGATGCTGAAGAAACTCCAAACTCATGCTCCGCCCTCCCCACCCTGCCCAGATGTTCTGGGAGACTCTGGCTGAACTCTGGGGCACACCCATCTGCATTCCTGGCAAGCATGGCAGCCGGGAGTTCGCACTACCTGGCTTTGAGCTGCTGCTGGCCCAGAACCAGGATGGGTAGCTTAGTCCTTGGGAAGACTCCGGGTTGCTTGGAGTGGGTGAGCACCTTCGGATGGGCGCCCTGCTGTTGCTGCAACAACTCGAGGCAAAGGTTTGGTTCTTGAAACTTGGCAGCTCCAAAGAGGGGCAGTGTATTTTTCAGGCTGACGTTTAGGGCGGGTCTCCCTCTACTTGCATATGAAATCAATGAGATAATAAATGTGCAAACATCTTGAAAAGTCACCAAACTTCTTATTGCATCCCATCCAGCTGTTTCTTTCTGCCACATTTCCCACTTCTGTTTCAACATTACCCCACGCTTCTTCGATTACTTTCCTCCTTCCTTCCTCCTCACCTCACAACTAAACAGACGCTGAGCTTTTTGGACTTGGTTTCTGAGAAGTCTTTCTCGTTCATCCTGCTTGATTTCCTGTCTGCTGTCCCTGCCCTGGTCCAGGCCCTGGACTTCTTATACCAGAGTAATAAAGTTGATCTAGCCTACCTTCACTTTCTTTTACTTTTTTATTTAGCTACGCCACACAGCATGTGGAGTGTGGGATCTTAGTTCTCCAACCATGGATCGAACCCACACCCACTGGATTGGAAGCACCCTGTCTTGATCACTGGACTGCGGGGGAAGTCCCTGTTTTGCCTTTGAATTATCAGCCACACCGCTACCAGATTTAGTCATCTTAGACTATATGCCTAAATATTTCACTCCTCCAGTCTAAAACTTTCAAAGGCTTTCTATTACCTCCAGAGTAATAAATTCTAATGTGCAGTATCCAGCCCTCCTGGCTTGCCTCACTTCCCTGTGTTCACAGAGATCCTCCAGCAACTCACCTTGGCTTTTTGCCCTTGGTGTGCTCACTCAATCTGCCTGGAATGCCTTCACTTTCAATAAACTCCTGACAAATACCGCCCCCTGCCCCCCACCATTCTTCAAGTTTCAAAAAGGACTGTAGACAAATTATTTATGGGATAAGAAAAGAGGAAGTGATTATATTTTAGATGCATCAAAGAATCTTTTTAATGATCTCATTAATGTATTCAGGCTGCAAATATTCATTTTGTGCAAGAAATGCTGAAGATTAGGGTGGAATGGTTGACTGTTTACCTACTTGGGCATAGAGATCTAGAGCTATGAGGACAGCTTACATAAACAAACCCACAATCACAACTCTAATACTGGTGCAAAAATATCTGTAGAGTGGCTATTTCCCTTTTTGCTCTAGCTACCAGGAAACTCAAAGACAAATTCGACTTGCAATCACAGTATTCATTTGCTCATTTAAACATTCATACATAACAAGTAACAAGAAAGTATTCAGAACAATGTTAGCTCAAACTAGGTGAGCAAGACAGAGACATAGCTCCTGCCCTCGAGAGGTGACTATTAACTCATATTTAGCATATCTGCATTGTTTCTCTATTCCTGATCTTACAGTTCTATTTTATCTTTCTTCACCTTCAGTTTTATGTTAAATTCTTTTAGGAAGAAGAGAGATACAGTCAATATATAAAAGTAAAAATGTTCCGGCACTATTAGCGAGGTCACAAATTTGATTTCTATTGCCGTGAGTTTTATAGTTTGGTTCTTTTATTACAGACTTTCTCCTAAAGCCAAATAGACATGTAAATACAATTGATACACAGTTAGATGAGATCAGAGCAATTTTGTAGGGCTTTACTTTCTGTTTCACCTTGTAAACTCAGAAAGACATTTAACATTTTATCGTGATCAAAAGATTCAGTCAGTTCAGTTCTGTTGCTCAGTCAAATCTGACTCTTTGTGACCCCATGGACTGCAGCACGGAAGCTTCCCTGTCCATCACCAACTCCCAGAGCTTGCTCAAACTCATATCCATCAAGTTGGGGATGCCATCCAACCATCTCATCCTCTATTGTCCCCTTCTCCTCCTGCCTTCAATTTTCCCCAGCATCAGGGTCTTTTCCAATAAGTCAGTTCTTCACATCAGGTGGCCAACGTATTGGAGTTTCAGCTTCAGCATCGGTCTTTCCAGTGAATATTCAGGACTGATCTCCTTTAGGATGGACTGGTTGGATCTCCTTGCAGTCCAAAGGACTCTCAAGAGTCTTCTCCCACACCACAGTTCAAAAGCATCAAGTCTTTGGCACTCAGCTTTCTTTGCGGTCCAACTCTCACATCCATACATGATCACTGGAAAAACCATAGCTTTGACTAGACGGACCTTTGTCAGCAAAGTAATCTCTGTGCTTTTTAATATGCTATCAAGTTTGTCATAGCTTTTTTTCTCAAGAAGTAAGTGTCTTTTAATTTCATGGCTGCAATCATCATCTGCAGTGATTTGGAAGCCCAAGAAAATAAAGTCTCTCACTGTTTCCACTGTTTCCCCAACTATTTCCCATGAAGTGATGGGACCGGATGCTGTGATCTTCGTTTTCTGAATGCTGAGCTTTAAACTAGCATTTTTCACTCTCCTCTTTCACGTTCATCAAGCTGCTCTTTAGTTTCTCTTCGCTTTCTGCCTAAGGGTGGCATCATCTGCATATCTGAGGTCATTGATAACCCTCAGGATGAAAAGATTGGCCCTGCATCATTATTTGGGGGATGGTTTGCTTTTTTGTTTCCTGTATATAATTGAAATTCCATTTCAATATTGCTAATATTCATATGCGACCTGAAAACTTGTTTGGAAATACATGGGATATGTTACGTAAATAAATTAACAATTGACAATATTAGTGACAATATTAGCAATATTCAACAGGGCAGATTTCTCAGAAGTGAGAAGGTGTGTAGGTTAAGGAGTAGCGGCCTCCTAAGTACTCTGGCAGCAGCCACTCTGCTTCATATTCTTGGTGGGTGAAGATGGCGATGGGAGCCCTTCCTTCCTGAAAATAGCTGTCAGTAGTGGCGGTCTTGCTACCGGGCTGGTGCAGGTGGTCTCTGCACCTGCTCAGCGCACAGCTGCCCTGGGTATCACCTGTCTGGGGTGCTGCAGAAAGCTTTAGCCAGCCCCCCAAATGTTCCCCTAGGCCCTGAGTTCAGGGCCCTCCTCCTAACCCACAGAGGGGAGATGGGCAGAGGAGCCGCGCCCAGGATGTTAACAGACCTGTCTTTTCACAGGTCCTTCTCTGTTTAGATGCCTGGGACGTTTACTCCTTGTACCCGCTGCTCCGTCCCCCAACCCTGTACATTATAGCATCCAAGTTCCTGGTACCTAGTGTGAAGTACCTTGTGTAGATGTCAAGACGGGGCTTGCCAGAGCCCAGAAATGAGAGCTCGTGCAGGAAGTCTGCAGTATGGGCACTTGTTTAGGAGCATGTGGGATTGTTCCAAAGAAACTCCTTCTCAGGTTGTACGTGGAACCTAGAGCCAATCTGCCCTTGAACTTCACTCAGTGCCAAGACTGTCTTCAATTAGATATTCTGTTCAGGGTAGTTCCAGTCACATTCTCTGGATACCACTGACTAAGTGCTAGGTGCTAGGGCCACAGATGTAATAAAGCATAGTCCTAGAGGTGCTTCTTGTCGATGGTGATGATGACGATGGTGGCCACTGAAATCCATCTTACTGTGTGCCTGTCACCATGGTAGCTATTTTGTATGTATTTTTCATTTAACATACAGAGAAACAACTCAGTTATTTCACCAGCTTCTTAAATGGGGAAACTAAGGGGAGGAGAGATAAAGAAACCTGCCCAAGATTCATCCTAAGTGGCAGAATTAAGCTCAACCTTAAGTCTGTGTGACCCCAGGACCCATTCTTGTAACAGTCTTGCGTCCCCTCAGCCAGAGAGCACCGCCTACCCCAAGCACAGAAATATCTCAATCACCCAGTGACAACTATTGTCATTGGGCACATGCAGTCTGTCCAAATGCTGGTATGGTTCCTGATCGCTCATGTGAACAGGGCAAGGTGAAAGTAATCTTCCTAGGGAACTATATCTGCTCATTCATGGGGAGGTTAGAGTGAGACAGAAACATCACGTTAACCAGACCCATCATCTCTGTCAACTCTTGCGGAACGTTTTATTCTTCTCCTTGTAGAGGTAAGGAAACTGGAAAATGGAGAGATTGAGTGAGTTAAGATTCAACCACTTACAAATCGAATTCGGGCCTCTTTGTTCCCAAAGCCCAGGTATGTTCTTTCCAGTTCACCCAGTTATGCCATGGAATATACTAAAACTTGAGGGCATAAGCCTTACGCAGGCACAGGAGAAACACAGCTGAATCTGACATGGATCCTTTTCTGAAGGAGCTCATAGTCCAAGACAGACATAAAGTGGACATGTAGACGATTCTATTATAAGATGCAAAGAGTGCAATGCTTTACATGGTGCCTTGTCAGACTGATGCGTCTCCTCCGTGTCCGGAGCTGTCCCTGTCATGCTGACGGAAGAACCTGGCTCGGACATCACCTGATTTCCCTTCTTTTGGAGCAGCTGATTTGGAATGCTCCCTTTCGCCCCAGAAAGCCTCAAAGCACCTTGTCCTCCAGCTCCTTCGAGAGATGTTCATGTCCATGCGGGGCCAGGAGGTTCCCGGGAAAAGCACGGGAGGTCAGGAGAGCGTGCGTGTGCAGCGTGTCCCTGCCGTACTCCTCTCTGGCTGCCCCGTTAGCCTCAGTGTATTGCCTTTCCTGTCTAGGCAGTAATGGGTCTGCTTTTTTTCCTCTCGCTTGAAATGCACTTTGACATTTTTTAACAAATAACACAATTTTCCCTTTGTGTTTCCCTTAATAAAACACAGAAATGAGAGCGAGAAAAGGAAAGTAAAAAAATGTGTTCCTGTCACTTCCACTCTGTAGCCGGACGTCCTTCTCCCTCGCTTTCTGCCTCCCTCTCACCAAGCATCGGTCCAGCCCTCTCTCCCAATCTCAGCCACAAAGATTCAGGAGTATGGTGGTGCCGATCTTTTTTTCGGTCATAGAAAGGAGGTTGCTCCACAGCTGGTCTGAATGTCTCAACCCCATCTACTGCACACTACTGCTTGGCTGGAGACATGAAGCGAGAGGGCTTGAATGGGATCTGGTCACCTCCCACCGAAAGATGTGCCCCCAGGTTACAAGGCTTCCGTGCACCCTCTTGGAGCCCCATGCTGACTCCTCATTCATTGGCTTTTGTCTGCTCTGGGCTTCCCTGATAGCTCAGTTGGTAAAGAATCTGCCTGCAGTGCAGGACACTCTGGTTTGATCCCTGGGATGGGAAGATCCCCTGGAGAAGGGAAAGGCTCCCCACTCCAGTATTCTGGCCTGGAGAATCCTGTGGACTGTGTATGCTGAATCTGACATGGATCCTTTTCTGAAGGAGCTCATAGTCCAAGACAGACATAAAGTGGACATGTAGACGATTCTATTATAAGATGCAAAGAGTGCAATGCTTTACATGGTGCCTTGTCAGACTGATGCGTCTCCTCCGTGTCCGGAGCTGTCCCTGTCATGCTGACGGAAGAACCTGGCTCGGACATCACCTGATTTCCCTTCTTTTGGAGCAGCTGATTTGGAATGCTCCCTTTCGCCCCAGAAAGCCTCAAAGCACCTTGTCCTCCAGCTCCTTCGGGAGATGTTCATGTCCATGCGGGGCCAGGAGGTTCCCGGGAAAAGCACGGGAGGTCAGGAGAGCGTGCGTGTGCAGCGTGTCCCTGCCGTACTCCTCTCTGGCTGCCCCGTTAGCCTCAGTGTATTGCCTTTCCTGTCTAGGCAGTAATGGGTCTGCTTTTTTTCCTCTCGCTTGAAATGCACTTTGACATTTTTTAACAAATAACACAATTTTCCCTTTGTGTTTCCCTTAATAAAACACAGAAATGAGAGCGAGAAAAGGAAAGTAAAAAAATGTGTTCCTGTCACTTCCACTCTGTAGCCGACGTCCTTCTCCCTCGCTTTCTGCCTCCCTCTCACCAAGCATCGGTCCAGCCCTCTCTCCCAATCTCAGCCACAAAGATTCAGGAGTATGGTGGTGCCGATCTCTTTTTCGGTCATAGAAAGGAGGTTGCTCCACAGCTGGTCTGAATGTCTCAACCCCATCTACTGCACACTACTGCTTGGCTGGAGACATGAAGCGAGAGGGCTTGAATGGGATCTGGTCACCTCCCACCGAAAGATGTGCCCCCAGGTTACAAGGCTTCCGTGCACCCTCTTGGAGCCCCATGCTGACTCCTCATTCATTGGCTTTTGTCTGCTCTGGGCTTCCCTGATAGCTCAGTTGGTAAAGAATCTGCCTGCAGTGCAGGACACTCTGGTTTGATCCCTGGGATGGGAAGATCCCCTGGAGAAGGGAAAGGCTCCCCACTCCAGTATTCTGGCCTGGAGAATCCTGTGGACTGTGTAGCCCATGGGGTTGCAAAGAGTCGGACACGAGTGAGCGACTTTCATTTCCGCTTTCACCAATGATGGCAGCTGGTGGCCCAGCCTGGCAAGGGCTCCACGTTTTCTCCTTAAAGCAGACCACTATGCTTACGACTCAGTCTCGAAGTTTCAAGATTTCTGATGTTTGGAACATCTTACCAGGGATAAATAAGTTTCCACACTTGAGGCCAAACACCAACCATATAATTGCAATCTGGGGAAGATGTGGCTGATCAGCAGCCTGTATGGAACAGGACTGAACAACTGAGTCAGCGGTGACCAGCCCCTGAACAGGCTAACAAAAAATCTGACTGTGCTAATGAGTGTTTTATGACCAGAGAAAGGAGATGAGGCCTGGAACACAGGGTCACTGGAAAGTTGCAACAGGTCTGGCTGTCATAATTTATGAGAGATAGAGAAAAACTGGAGCCGGTTCAGAGCAAAGTGAGTTGGATGAAGACTGCTTTGCCCACATGTGACAGATTTTGGAGCTAGGATTTGACATTGTGAGTGGCCAGCTCTGAGCAATCAATGGACCAGAGGTGGCAGTTCTAGGGGAAGAAATTTGATCATATAAATGAAATGGTTGGACCAGATGAGCTTTAAGGTCACTTCCAACTCAAAAAGTCTGTAATTTGGAATGTCTCTTCTAATGCTTGTTTACCCCACTCGGACAAATTCTTGGAAAAAACATTTCTTCCTGATAAAGGGGAAAGCCTGGCTTATTTTTCATAAAGAGTTTCTGAATGGTGGCTCTGTGTTATCTTTTTTCATTAAAAAGGTAAAATAATAGTGTTTGGAAAACACAAGACGAAAAAGCATGGTTCACAAATAGAAATATGCCGGTTCACTCATTCATGTCACTGAGTGGACTAAGACCCAGTGAAACAATATGGTGTAGGACTGGGATTCATGGTCTCTAATTCATTGGCAGAGGTAAGATAAATCATACAAGAGAAAATTCTGAATAAACAAGGTGTATCTTTATTATCTTTATTGGTTTGGGTTTCCCAGGTGGCTCAGTGGTTAAAAAAAAAAAATCCACCTAACAAAACAGGAGACTTAGGAGATGTGAGTTTGATCCTTGAGTCAGAAAGACCCCCTGGAGAGATGGCACTCCCCCCACCCCAGCACCCCCTTCCCCCACTCCAGTATGCTTGCTTGGTGAATCCCATGGCCAGAGGAGCCTGGTGGGCTACAGTCCATGGGGTTGCAAAGAGTGGGACACGACTTGGCTATTAAGCACTGCTACCGCTATCTGTATTGGTTTAGACACATCACTTAGACATATCGGCTAGTCTACACTTAGACAGACTCTGCAAAGCACATGATAAGGATACACTGGTTCTACTGCCCATCCCGTTGTCCAAAGGTAGTCTGATTACATGAACTTTAGACCAAGAGGGCTTTACAGACCATATTTCAAAAATACAGCCCTCTCATTTCAGAGGGGAAGCCCTGTTGGCCAGATAAATGAACTGATGCTGCAACCGACCTAGTGACGGAGGTGGGAATGAAACCGAGGCCCTGTGACTCCTGGCTCGAGGTATTTTCACCTGTACTGAGGCCCTCTCTCTCCCTGCCAAAGGGTGGGTGCATCCCTCATCCATCAGTTAACGTTAACCGCCTGTTGATCACATATATGTGTCTGGCTTTGCATCGGGGACCCTATGACTTACAATGTATTATCAGACACATCTGCAGCCTGCAGATGCCCAAGAACCATCTGGGGAAAAACATTCCCACCAAATCCTTGGGTAATCTACACTAATCAGGCCACTTTCCAGATATAAGGCCCATTTGAAAAAGATTCTCACAGATCCAGTGAGAATCTACCCACTTTCAGGATATCCCCTAAAAGGAATATTCTCATCACTAGTTAACATATTCCCAAACTCAAGACCTTCAGTGAAACCAAAACTCTGCTGGGCATTTAAAAATAGTCTTTATGATTATATTTGCCTAACATTTTTTCTTCCCTAACTTCTATTATATGTATTATCCTAAGAATCCTTGTAATTCATACACATTTTTTTTTTCACATCTTGCTCTACATGAGGTGACAGAAAGGACAAAGGACTGGTGTCAGGGGACATGCCAGTAGCCATCTGGGCAACATCAGAGAAATCTCCCAGCCCTGCTAAGCCCTCAAGATTCATCTGAAACAATGGAGGAAACTATTTGTTCTGCCTACCTCACAGGTTTGTTGTCAAGATCAAGCAAAATCATATGTGTGAAAGGGCCTTGCATCAAATTCTTTGCCCTTTTCCCTGGTTGCTCTGAAGTGATATTCAGTGTTTGGCTTGCCCTTACTGGCCCAGCCTGCTTATAGTGGGGTCACTGCCCTCCAGCACACTGGAGCAAGTTTTGCCAGTACTTTTTCTTTAAAAATAAGAAAGCTGTCCTGTCCTTAGAGCAGGTCATAGGAAACGCTTGCCCAGTGGCATCCCCTCTGCTTAGGTTCGACTTGCCAAAATGCGTGGCAATTGCAATTCACTTCTGTTCAGTTCAGATCTGAGGGGCCCCCAGAGAACCCCACTGAACGGAAGCTTCCTGTAGTGTTCAGATGCTCTCTGTGTTCCATTTTCATTGCTGTTAACACTGGGAAAATGTCTCCCCCTCATAGGGTTGTTGTGACGATTAAATGAGTCAACTGTGTGACCAAGACTGAAACAAAAGCAATATTCGGTTAAGTATCAGCAGTGTCATGATTTTTCTCTCTTAATTAGCATCCACTTGGGACGCAGAACCGTGCTAACCTCCTGGAATACACAGGAGACAGTTTCTGCTCCTGCAGGGGTTAAAGTTCTACCACTGGCGGCTAGGGTTAGGAAGTTTAGTGAGTTAACATTCCCCCCACCCCACCCCCAGATACTTTGCCCCGCTAAGAATGCCCCCTTAGCTGACTTCCTGCGTGGCGGTATTCGGAGCTCGTCGCCTTGGGGTCAGATCCCATGTAGTCGCTCCCGGGAGCCTGATTCAAGTTCTGGCCTTGGATCTTGCGGCTTCCGCACACCCCATCCTTGAGCGGCTTTCGAGCTGAAACGGTGAACGCTGTTTCCAGCCCAATGGAAGTTGGGAACGTGTGCGGGCCCCGGGTGACCAAGAAGGGGCTTGGAGAACTCTGAGCTTCAGCGTCCCGCAGCCACGCGTGGCAAATTGCTTCTTGGCCTTATTCGCAGCTCGTGACGTTTGCGGTGCTCTCGAAACGGCTGGAGAGCGGCCGCGGAACCAGCGTGCGGGCGCCGCGGTCCAGGTGGCGGGGAGATCTCAGCGAAAACGTAGCGGGGGCGCGGAGCCGCGGGCGGCGGCGGCGTCAGCGCGTCCCGAGGTAGCAGTACACGTGGAGAGGAGGAAACTTTGCGTGCTCGGGAAGATCGCATCGGCCGAGGAGCTCACCCGGCCGTGGCCGCGAGGCTGGGCTGCGCCGCGGGGCTGGGAAGGCACTACCGCTGGCCCTCCGCGGGACGCGCTCCCAGCCCCCTCCCTGCGCACCCCACCCCCTTCCCTCCGCCGCGCACGCAGCGCCGCGGTCCCTGTCAGAAGCGGCCGGATCCGCCCCAGCCGAGCAGGGCCCGACTCGCACCCAGGACCCTGGGCCTCCGCCTTCGCTCTAAGCTGGGAGAAACATCGGGCCCTCCTCTTCTCCCGAGGAGGACGCGAGCGGGCAGGACGTCCCAACAAGGCCGGCCGCCCGCGGCCACGTCCCGGCTCGGCCCGGGCGCGCCGAGGAGCGGAGCCAGGGGCCGGCGCTCGCTCCGACTCCCTCCCCGGCGCGCCGCAGCCGGGGGCGGCCGCTCCGGCTGCAGCCTCGAGGGCCTGCGCCTCCCCCGGCCGAAGTTTCCCGCAGCGCTCGGCAACTTCTTTTGGCTCCTGCCACGGGGAGCGAGTTCACCCGTCAGGTAAGGAAGGCTGCCTGTTCCTCGGCTCCAGCTCGGGCGGGCGTGTTTCTGAAAGTTGATTTGAAATGCATCCAAGAGTGAGCAGGGCCAGCCGCACTCCTCCCCGAGGCGACTTCTTCGCTCCTGCAGATGTTCCCTGCACCGGCCGATCGCCGGGCGGACCTCCCTGCGCGCCCCGAACGCTCCTGGCAGATCCCAGCGCCCCGAATCTGGGAGCTGGCGGGACGCTCTCCGGATCGCTTGCTCTGCCCCTTCTCGGCCGGGGCAGGTGAGGGACGCAACGCTGCCGGTCTGGACGCGGGCTGTAGACCTCATAGTTCCGCGTGCCTGGGCTCGGCCCCGCGAGGGAAACTACCCACTCCTTTTATCTCTTACACTAGTAGCTGGGTTCCCGCTGAGGCATCCCTAGGGCCCCGACTGGTATAGGTTGGGGCGGAGTCGAACTCGGGGTGGGGAAACCTGGGGCTGGGGACCTGGTGAGGGGGTGGGGGACCTGTCTCTTATACACAT
>SJYC01003574.1:0-30012 GCA_006408675.1 Madoqua kirkii | reverse complement strand
AAGTACTTAACGCGTTGGCTTCGAATGAAATCAGATCAGTCCGAGCAGTTCGCTGTGACTGCTTTCTCTCCTTCTAGCCCACATTTCTCTTGGCTGAATTCTACCCTCGCAGCTCGTTCTGGTCACCCTGGACACTCCCTTCGTCCTTTCCCAAGAGTGCGGCGGCTTGCGTGTGCCGCGTCCTAAAGGGCTCAGACTCCCACAGCGTCGTTTCCTCTCGTCTACAGGTCCTCACCGTGCGGTCCGAACATGCTGGACGGCCTGAAGATGGAGGAGAACTTCCAAAGCGCCATCGAAACGTCGGCCTCTTTCTCCTCGCTGCTGGGTGAGTGTTCAGGCCGTGCGCCTCGGGCGCACAGCCTTTCCTCCACGCCCCAGCTCTGGCGTCCAGCTCGCTGGGGCACAGCAGTAGCTGAGATTACTCCCTGTCAGAACCTGTGGGTCCTTCCCACCCTAAACCGACCAGCCGCCCCAGGCTCTTGCGCCGGGCACCGAACTCCCCAGAGCCGCTGGGGGCGGGCGAGCTTGCTCGCGGGTATTTGAATGGCAAGTGATTAAAAATACCCAAGCCTGGATTTTTAATCAAAGAGCTGATCGACATCTCATAAATGCCGCCCTCTTTTCGGAGACTTAGGGATGACACACAAACCCGAGGTCCGGAGCATCCAAGTTCGAGACGGCTTCTTGCCTCCAACTCCAGCCCCAGTCTCAGCCTCGAGCACCGCCAAGAGGCTTTTCCGGGCGGGTGGGCAGCGTATCGCGGGGATTAGCCCGCGCGGCAGGGCCCTAGCCTCGGCTTTAATTAACTGGTGCCGGATCTCTCGTCTCGCGGGTCCCGCTGCCTCCTGGGTCTCCCCAGTCCCTTCGCAGTGACTACGGAGGAGCGTCGAACCCAGGGCCGCAACCCATACGCGGGTCAAACCGAACCGAAGCCGGGATTCTCACTCCCACCTCGTTGCCCTCGATGCTTTTCAAGTTTGGTGAATGGGTGTTTTAATTTTTTTTAGTGGGGGAGCGGAGTTTCGTTTTGTCATTTAAACCTCTTGCCGCTTTTCCTAATTCGGACAAGCTAGAGAGGGGCGTAGGCGGAGGATGAGACAGTTCAGCTGGAGAAACCGAACTAAGAGAGGATATCCTCCCCCCACCCCGCCCCCCAACTCCCCAGATGAAACGAAATCGCGTGCACAGCGTTCCCCTCTTTCAACTGCCTTTTCGGAAACTTCCCGACTCCATACGGCCTCGGAAGAGCCAGAGGGTCAGAGCTGACCCGGAGGGTCAGAGCTCGTGTTCAGCGGGCATCGCGGCGAGTCCGGTGCGCCCTGCTCGCCTCAGGTCTGCTCTCTGCGCCCGGGGTCGCGGCCCTAGACGCCGAGACAGGGCAGAAGAAAATAGGGAACATTTTAAAGAGCTCGCTACTTCTAGCACTGCCTGCCTGAATCCCAAGGTGACTGGCCCCGCTCCTGAGCCGATAGCCGTGTCTCCTAAGGAGAAAGGGGCCAAGTGTAGCAGGGAAACCGGGAAGCGTCAGGCCATTTGGGACATCTCTCGCAAAAGTATTGTTACCGGGGAACAAAGCCTTCTCTAAATAGTTGTGAAACGTGTCCCGACAAAGTGACAGAGGTGGCCGAGCATCCCACAACCCTAAAAAAAAAAAAAAAAAAACCCCTCCCAACCCGCACCCCAAAACTGAAGGAACAGAACTGACGCAAGTGCAAAGGCAGGCGTGAGAAGAGTCCTTTCCCCCTGAGTCGGTTTGGGTTCGGTTTAGCCCTCTTTCCTGGCTGCTGAGCTCGCCTGATTCCAGGAACACTGGCCGAAACTTCAGTGTCTTGGAGTCCTGATTCTTTACTCTCCCCCACCCCCCTTCTCACCGTTTTGATGTTTCTTAATTATGAAAAAACCCATCTGCAATTTGCAGGCTATCCAGCAGTTTGGGGCTCATTGATTTGAACAATACCGTTTGCCTAGGCGAGAATGGTATTTTCTTGCAGGCATGGGACTTTTTAGGAAGCAAAGAAAATGTGTAAAGTTTTCCTCCGAATAAATAGAACACAATTGCATTTTAGCAAAGGACAAAACCGAACAAAAACAGAAAAGAATAATTTTTACTCGCTCATAGTTTTAATCATAGACAATGGAGAAGAGCATAGTGAATTATTTGATGATTAGCTGATTAACCTGGGAGCACAAATTTATTTGTACGCTGATTTTTACATGAGGTGTGCAGGATGGTGCATACGTGGATAGGTTTGATAATTAAAGGCAATTTATTGATTTCTCCCCCCTCCCCTGGTAGAATTTAAAACCTTCCCAAATAGTCCCTGTTTATCAGAAACGCTATTTGGTTTGCTTTTGTTGTGCTCTCCAAATCTCGGCTTGGATGTTTAGCCGGGGGCTTTCCAGGGTGGGGCCCGCGGGGTAATCCGTGAGTGTGGAGTGATGCATCTGTAGAGGGTCCGGCTCGGTTTGGGGGGTGCTGGGCCAGCGCGGCTCATCGGTGGATGTCTGTTGCTGCTGTAGGCAGAGCGGTGAGCCCGAAGTCTGTCTGCGAGGGCTGTCAACGGGTCATCTCGGATAGGTTTCTGCTGCGGCTCAACGACAGCTTCTGGCATGAGCAGTGCGTGCAGTGTGCCTCCTGCAAAGAGCCCCTGGAGACCACCTGCTTCTACCGGGACAAGAAGCTCTACTGCAAGTATGACTATGAGAAGTAAGTGCCCGCGCCTCGCATCGCCTCCCCCACACCGCATCAGCGAGCGCGGGAGGCCCTGTCCTTCTTTACCCCTCATCTGCTTCTGGAAGGTGCAAGATACACCCGGGTGCCCAGATACGCAAGTGCCCATTCTCTTCCGTCCTGTAAGCTCCCCGGGGCAGCGGAGGACTGCGCCGACGCGCGCAGTAGCGGCTGGGGCCCGGCAGAAGCGCCAAGGGATGGCTTTCTCCATGGTCTGGTCTGCTCGTCCAGTTTTCTGGACCTGGGGGAATACTCCAGTTGGACACTCCTATCCCATCCCATCGACCTTGTTTCTCCCTTCCCCGCTTCCCTGGGGTGCCCTGGGGGTGGGGGCGGAGCTGCCAGTGGCCCACCGCTGCTCTCTCGTTCCCTCTCCACCTTACCCACCTCTCTGTGCCACCGCGACGCTTATGCGCAGAGCTGAGGCTGTCTCCATCCCACAGCTTGGATGCCCTGTGCTCCTTCCTTCCTTGACTTTGTCCACTGGGGTCCCCAACAGATTGAGCTTCAGGCACAGCGCTGTTGCTCCTTTGAACTCCGAGGCAATGCACACCACGCTGGCTTTTTCGCTCCCTGTATTCTCCCTACCCCTTACACCGTTTTTTTCCCCAAACCGTCGGGCCACACAGATAGCTAGACCGCGTCGTCCGTCCTCCGCCTCCTCCCTAACTCCTGTCTGGGGGTGCGTTTCTGCCGCTCAGCAGGTTCGACATGAACCGGTCTTGCCCGGTGGACATGAAGGTTCTGGTGTGTGATGACGAGAGTTAGGAACCAGGTATTTAGGAAAGTGGGCTATTTCAATTCTAGATCTCCATAATGTCTAAGCCTGGATGGCACTGTGGAATGGGAGTTTGAAGGATTTACTGGTTCCGGCCAGGCCCGCGCCGGGAGTTGCTTAGTAAAGCTAAGCAGAGGGTGGGGTAGGGAGACACTGCTTTTCCGGGTCAAAAATGGCTAAATAATGGGGACACTGACTTCACAGGGACGCGGAGGGTATTGAAGCAAAGAAAAATAGCTGAAACGGAGGCCTCTGTTTTTGTACCCCGGACTGGTATAAGTGACGGGGAGCCCTGGGGGCACCTGTGCAGGAAAAATCTGCATTTGTCACTGGTGAATAAAAGGGATAGCAGTATATGAGGAAAATCAAGGGAGGTTTAGTGTTCATGAAAAACAGTTCCTATGATGTTATTAAAAACACACCATGAAATGAGGTGTGTGGGGAAAATCTCAGTATAACACAAAAAAGCTCAGAGAGAGAACAGAAATATCTTTTTTTTTTTTTTGCCTGGCCTCTGAGATTTACTGCAAACTGACAAAGTCATCAGATCCAGTGACCACACACACAAATTCTTTCTGCTACTCACACTCTTTTGATACAGTATTCCTGCATTTTACCCTCATGTGGGTAGAGTACTGGACATTTTGCTTTGTTTTGAAAAGATAACTACATTTTCCAGCACATAGAAAATAGAGGTTTGATTTTGAATGAGTTGAGCAATACAGAAATAAGGAGAGAAGTGCATCACCATTACCCAAAGTGGTAACTATAGTTGTACATTTTTAAAAAAAAAAAAGATGTGCCTGTATCTGTTCTTGATTGTTCATTGCCCTAGTGTCTGAGTGAAAAGTGCGACTTTTAGGTAATTAAGCAAATTTTGCACAC
This sequence comes from Madoqua kirkii, assembly GCA_006408675.1. Classification (NCBI taxonomy): domain Eukaryota; kingdom Metazoa; phylum Chordata; class Mammalia; order Artiodactyla; family Bovidae; genus Madoqua; species Madoqua kirkii. The sequence goes on along the minus strand of SJYC01003574.1, from coordinate 25,618 downwards.
ACAACTTAAAGTACCACCTTTGAATAAAGCTTCTGCTCACTTTTTTTCTCCCTATTGCTGTCTGAAAGTTTGGGGATTGCATAGACCCAATCTTTATTTTTGTGCTTATAGATTACCGAAATGTCCACATCCTTCAGGCACAACACCAGCAAATTCAAAAGTATGGGAGCTTAGGAAAGGATTTGGGTGGTGAATTTCTATTCTGTTTGTGAAAAAAAAATCACGAATCAAAGAAGGCTTACGGGTCAACACAGCTGTCTGGCCAGTCAAATCTTCTTTAAGGAAGTTAGGCTGTGTCAAGAGGAGAAGAAACAGTTGTTGTAAAGTACTTAACACAGCAATGTCCCTTCACTGCAGCCTCCCAGGTTTGGCGTGGTTTGGGGCTTATTAGCCTACTAGGGTCAGTTCTCTCTGCACAAAGCTATTTCTGCAAAGGGAAAATTGCAGGGATCAACTTGCCAGCTGTTGGCCAGAACCAAGAAGATTTTACAGAGTAGTGTGAGTTACATTGTTCAGAGAGGTGTTGATGTTACCATGAGGGTTTTTAATTTTGATTTTAACACGGATGTCCAAAATGGAGTTGCTTATCTCTTTTGCTCACCAGCAGCACTTGTGTGTGCCCAGCGCCGCCATTGTCTTTTAATTTTATTACGGTTTTTCTCCGCTGCCCTCCATCCACATCCCATTCTTCTTTCAACCAAACCGGGATGTAGTATATTTGATAATCTTAATGGCGTTTGTCTTTATGGTAGTTGCTGTAAAACGGGAAGGGTGGGGGGTTGTTTGTTTGTTTGTTTTAAAATTAGGCTACAGACATTTTCCTTTATTCGGCAAGCTCTTTGAGCTTCTTCTTCAGGCAAGGAACTAGACATGGTGATGGGAAAATATTGAGAAAATATCTCAAAGCCTGCCTTCAGGAGACTTATAGCCTGTATTATCCTAGCTATTGAGTATTTATTGTAAACGTCTACTTAGACCATAGGACTAAGTATTGAATAGAAGTTGTCTGGAAGAAATTTATCCTCTGGGGGTACAATTTAATGTTAGATAATAGTCATAAAACAGAGAGCACATTTTCTCTTTAACAAATGCATTTATAAAGATAGTGTTTGCCTTTCTCCTTCGGATCTTTTTAAAAATTTGAGGCCCAGCCAAGGCGAATGGAGAGGAAATTAAGATAGAAGTTAAAGCCACAGGACAACACTAGTGGTGAATTATGGATCAGTTCATAGAAATGAACATTCAGGTCGTGCCCTTGTCTCCAGAATAAAAGAAGTTCAAATGCTATTTTTACACATTAAAAAAAAAAAAGATGTGCCTGTATCTGTTCTTGATTGTTCATTGCCCTAGTGTCTGAGTGAAAAGTGCGACTTTTAGGTAATTAAGCAAATTTTGCACACACAACTTAAAGTACCACCTTTGAATAAAGCTTCTGCTCACTTTTTTTCTCCCTATTGCTGTCTGAAAGTTTGGGGATTGCATAGACCCAATCTTTATTTTTGTGCTTATAGATTACCGAAATGTCCACATCCTTCAGGCACAACACCAGCAAATTCAAAAGTATGGGAGCTTAGGAAAGGATTTGGGTGGTGAATTTCTATTCTGTTTGTGAAAAAAAAATCACGAATCAAAGAAGGCTTACGGGTCAACACAGCTGTCTGGCCAGTCAAATCTTCTTTAAGGAAGTTAGGCTGTGTCAAGAGGAGAAGAAACAGTTGTTGTAAAGTACTTAACACAGCAATGTCCCTTCACTGCAGCCTCCCAGGTTTGGCGTGGTTTGGGGCTTATTAGCCTACTAGGGTCAGTTCTCTCTGCACAAAGCTATTTCTGCAAAGGGAAAATTGCAGGGATCAACTTGCCAGCTGTTGGCCAGAACCAAGAAGATTTTACAGAGTAGTGTGAGTTACATTGTTCAGAGAGGTGTTGATGTTACCATGAGGGTTTTTAATTTTGATTTTAACACGGATATCCAAAATGGAGTTGCTTATCTCTTTTGCTCACCAGCAGCACTTGTGTGTGCCCAGCGCCGCCATTGTCTTTTAATTTTATTACGGTTTTTCTCCGCTGCCCTCCATCCACATCCCATTCTTCTTTCAACCAAACTGGGATGTAGTATATTTGATAATCTTAATGGCGTTTGTCTTTATGGTAGTTGCTGTAAAACGGGAAGGGTGGGGGGTTGTTTGTTTGTTTGTTTTAAAATTAGGCTACAGACATTTTCCTTTATTCGGCAAGCTCTTTGAGCTTCTTCTTCAGGCAAGGAACTAGACATGGTGATGGGAAAATATTGAGAAAATATCTCAAAGCCTGCCTTCAGGAGATTATAGCCTGTATTATCCTAGCTATTGAGTATTTATTGTAAACGTCTACTTAGACCATAGGACTAAGTATTGAATAGAAGTTGTCTGGAAGAAATTTATCCTCTGGGGGTACAATTTAATGTTAGATAATAGTCATAAAACAGAGAGCACATTTTCTCTTTAACAAATGCATTTATAAAGATAGTGTTTGCCTTTCTCCTTCGGATCTTTTTAAAAATTTGAGGCCCAGCCAAGGCGAATGGAGAGGAAATTAAGATAGAAGTTAAAGCCACAGGACAACACTAGTGGTGAATTATGGATCAGTTCATAGAAATGAACATTCAGGTCGTGCCCTTGTCTCCAGAATAAAAGAAGTTCAAATGCTATTTTTACACATTAAAAAAAAAAATATAGCTAATGTGCAGTCTTCAGTGGGGTTCATAAACATATTAACACAGTGGCCTTATCATATTTATGTCAGCCATTTGTGTGTGTATTTCTGACTGTTGGGCACTTTTGCATTTGAATTATGAACTGCCTGTTCATGGTGTCAGACAGCCAGTTAAAAAGTGAAAATTCTGCTCTGTCAACTAGTTGTTACATCTTCTTGATGTCAAACACCATATCTGTCTAATTTTTAAAAATTGAATTGACAGTGGCATTTTAGACGTACAACCATCCATTTGAGGACTTCAGGGCATTTTGTTAAATATTTGTCTCATACGTTATGACACTCTTAGGAATAATTTATCTTCTCAGCATCCAAAACAAATAAGCACTTAAAGTTGGAGTGTAGAAAGCTGATTTATGAATATCTAGAAATTAAGAACTGGAGGTGACCTTTATTGTTCATGACATTCCATCAAAGAAAAATAGCTAGTTCAGTAGGATGATACATGCACAGACTTGCTGAAGGAGCATCATGTCACATAATACTTAGGGTGCTATAGGTGCGGATGCTTAAACACTGGACTCAACTCTCTGACGTTCTTGAAAGTTAGCAAATAACCAAAGTGTTTTTCAGCTTGGGGAAACTTCTACTTTCTAACTGTTGTTCCCTATTTAACTGAGTCCTCTAGGATCTAGTTACTGTGGGGTTTTCCCTGAATGTCTTCCAGACAAATACTGTAGCTGGACTTAAGTTGGAGACAGAAGAGGCTGGTGATTAACAGGAATGTGGTGATACAATAGATAATTAAGCCTTCTGGAAGAGATCCCACGCTGAAATCAAGTTTATATTGTTTCTTTCCTGTGCCTGGCGGCTCTGTGTGTCAGGCAGGGCCCTCTCCCCTCACGTATGGAGTTTATCATCATCCCTTCGATTGTTCTGGACGTCCTAGGAGCAATGTGGGATAGTGTTGGGTCATCAGGGCTCCTCTATTAGCATCATAACACCCCACATGTCAGCAAATCGAAGGTCTTGGGAACCCTTCTCTCAGAGGGCCAGTCCATGTTCTCCCCCCTTTCTTTTGGAACAGACCAGCTTTTCTGAAGAGAGGGACTCCAGTGAAGCCAAATGCATATCCCTCATTAGAACTTTCTCTGTATTTTTCTTTTGACCTGCTGGTTGGCAGCCCCAAGGAGAAAATGGCTGAGGTAATGACCTCTATTAGGATCAGTAATGGACTAATACTGGATTTTATCAAGGTAGTGTAGGGGGTGTGTAGGGAGGGGAGTTAGTTTGGTTTTATTACTGTGACATTACTTGGAGATTAAAATTGGGCATCAGTTCCTCATAAAAGGAACCCGCAGATGAAATTACAGAGGCAATTGTTAGATTTTTACTTTATCTTCTGTTGGCCCCATGCCTGGCATGGTAGAATTTAGGAATATAAAAATCAAACACAGCTAGGTATTAAATTGATGTGTGCATTAAATTGCAGGGGGCTCTTAGCTTGGGATAAGCATTGTCCATGGGCTGTGACTGTGTTTGTGCAAGCTGACTTATCTCTTTTTTTTATTTAAAGAGTGATTGGAAACAGTCTTTGTTCAGAGGTTTTTCTTCTTTTTATATGAATTGGTCCCTAGGTAGGATTTTCTGAATCTCAGACTTTAAATGTTGAAAAAAATTAGAGAGTAGGAGTAGATATTAATAGTATTCTGGGGATTAGATATGAACATTTCCTTTCAGAATAGGTTTGTGGGATTCTTTTTATCCTTAATGTAAATTGAGCACATTAAAAAAAGTTATTTATTCAACTCAGTTTTGCATACTATAGAATTCTGGGATTTTGTCATCCACCCAGCTAAGGAGTTGCTTTTGCCGTTCAGATTTCAGTGACAAGAGCTCTTCTGATAATTCATTGTTTGTATTGCTTTTTAGTTTCATTTTTCTAATTTATAAACTTTTGTGTGACACAAAATACTGTCACACAGTAGAGAGCCCTCTTCATTGTTGCTTTTATTTCTGGGAGGAGTTTTTGAAGTTAATGAGTACCTACTGTTTCTCTAATGAGAACAATTCCCTTCATTAAATTATCATCATTTTTTATGGTCAAAGAAATGATTTGGATTCTAATGTTCAGAAGTGAGAAAATAGACAAGAATTTAAAATACTCATTATATTCCCAGGAATTTATTAAAGCATCTTGGGGTAAATTCATATACAAAATGTCATTGTTGTGTTATATCAAGTTCGAAATAATTCATATTAAGTTGATTGTTAAGTATATTGTACAGTACTGGGAAATGGACTATGGGGGGTAAAGTACAGTCATAGCCACCGTAGAAAGAGTTAAAAATGATTTGAGTTATCTATGAAATCTTAGCTGTACTTAAATGCTTTGAATTTTTTTTTTTTTTACATCTTTCTAATATGCCCACCTCTTCAGATGAGAGTTCTTGGTAAGCCACTTGCAGGGAGGGATAAGGAAGATTAGGGACTGTATGGGGTGATGAGTGGCTCCCCTACCCCACAAAGAAGCAGAAAGTTTCCTATGTGGGATAGTCCTGTCCTATTTTCAGCATACCCTCAGGCCTCCCCTAGGGAATGAATGCCCTATATGTTTTTCTGAAAGTTTCTTAGCAATTACAGAACAGTATTGCTTGCAGTCTTTTCAGATTCCATTTGGAAAAGCTGGTAATTTTAGGAGCCAAATGTAGAAAGGTATTGGAGGAAAGAGGCCCTTTCCCCTTTGCTTGTTTCTGAAACTGACAGAGAAGCTTGGTGTGCCTTGTGATTTACATTTCCCCCCTTCATCTCCTCAATGACTAGCGCGAGGTGGGACAGTTTAGCCAATTCATCACAATTAGAATTAGTTGTGTTATCTTTAACCAATGTCAGCTGCAGCTTTGTGTCTCTTTGTCATATATTAAATGAAACCTAGCCAACTGTCTTGCTGAAATGAAGTGAACACCTTCCAAATGTCAAATTGTTATTTTAGTCAAGCACAATTATCTGTCTCTATATTTTTAACCAAGTTGAAATTAATAAAATTGCCGTGGCCCTGGCATTAATTAGCAGGAGGATTAGAGCTATATCAGCTAAAAAGGAGGTGTAAACACTGTAATCTTACTGCATGTTTGTTTTCACACTACTGAAAATAAATAAAATGAGATTTAGGATAGGGATTAAGTTTCTTTTGGCATTAGACAGCAGATGCAATTGGAATGCAGCAGAAACACTGAAGTATTAGTGAAGACGTTATCGGAAGAATAAAACTGTGGCTCAGCATTGGTTTCCTACCTTCTGGGTATACATGGTCCCATCGCAAATAGCCCCATCTGGGTAGTTAAAAGAGGATTTTAAAAAACTACTTCCATTCTATACTTTTCAGTGGTGAACAAGGCGACCAGATTATCTGTAGGGCTGTCACCTGGCTGCCATGCTCGGATTAGCTAGAATTTAATGAAGCCCTTGCCAGATTCCCCATTATTGCACCATAATGTCATAACAACTAAAAATACAAAGTGGACTGTGCTTTTCCTAGTCCTTAACTGAAGTCACATGAAAGAGTTTGGTCTCTTCTAGCCTTTCAAGATTCCAGTTGGGGGATCCTATTTTTGGATAACAGTAAATATGTCTGGCTTTTCGGACTCTTTAGGCCTCCAGTGTCTTTCCACCCTGTTAGATTTGTATTTTATCATCATTACCCTATAATGGACAAGCCCTGGTTAGATATCTGGCCACTATGGGTTGGAAACATTTTCTGATGGGCCAGTTAAACTCTTCATATTAAAAAAAAAAATACGTTTGACATTCAGCACATGGAATAGCACACGGAATGGGCCATGTGCTGTATCTGACTTCACATCTAGCTGCATCCCATTCTGCCTCTCCTTCACTCCCCTGTGTCCTGTGGAATTCTGCTAACTTAACTCTTGAAGGCACATGAGAACTCTTAAATATTATCTCATCATGGCCTCATTTTTCTGCCAGGCCAACCTTATCCTTCTGGACTGTTGCATGTGTGTGTGCTAAGTCGTGTCAGTCGTGTCTGATTCTTTGTGACCCTATGGATTGTAGCCTGCCAGGTGCCTCTGTCCATGGGATTCTCAAGACCCCAATGCTGGAGTGGGTTGCTATGCCCTCCTCCAGGGGATCTTCCTGACCCAGGGGTCAAACCTAGGTCTCTTGTATCTCCTGCATTGGCAGGCAGATTCTTTACCATTAGTGTCACCTCTTTTAATTTTTCTCACTGGGAGGAAACAATTTTGTCTTTTAGATGCACAAAATAACAGTCCATCCAGTTATGGAGCAGAATTCAGCTACAGCAGCTGGTGAGGGACTCTGTGCCCAGGTTTGTGTGATCTCATGACCACACTGTTTGGGTGACCAGCTAGGGGCCCCTGGACATCTGTCTGAGTGTGCCTGGCACTTTCACGATTGCCGCATTATGTTTTTCGGTGGGTCAGAGAAATGCCGGAGTCTGACGTGGTCACCAATAAACCAGGACAAGGAGTCATTTGGTGAGTAGCCTGGCTAGCATTCTGATAGCGTGTAGTAACAGTTTGTCGCTCAGTCGTGTCTGACTCTTTGTGACCCCATGGACTGTAGCCTACCAGGCTCCTCCCTCCATGGGATTGTCCAGGCTAGAGTACTAGAGTGGGTTGCCATTTCCTTCTCCAGGAGATCTTCCCGACCCAGGGATCGAACCGAGGTCTCCCGCATTGCAGGCAGACGCTTTAACCTCTGAGCCACCAGGGAATTTTTTGGCTACTTCTCAGGTTGTCACACTTCACCTGGAAAGAATCATCTTGTCTCTCCCGAGTACCAGGTTCTGCTGCTGCAGTGAGAAGGGGTCTTTAGAGCAGCCTCCTCCCATCATCCCTTTCAGTTATACCGTAGCCACTCTTTGACTCAACAATACTCTTGCCTCCTCTCTCTCCAGCCTCAGGAACCTTTAAAAGGATTTTTCAAAACAAAACAAAACAAAACACCCCCTCCTGAACTCCAGATTAGCCTCTTAAGCTCATTAAAGTTCCTTTAAATACCAAAATGTTGGGCTCCTGGGGACTATCCCCCAAACCATATTTTCATTCTTAACATTGTTGTCATTCACTGTGCAGCAGATTAAGGCCAGCTCCCTCTGGGCTCAGAAGCGGCTCCCCCTGTCTCTGCAGGAGGGTCCAAGTATGTCTTTGTTTGAGGACTGAACCTGAGTGGAAGCTGATGCCAGCTTGGCTGGGGGCCCCCAGCTCCAGGGTGGAGAGGAGGTTGATGTCCTTGCGGATGGGGCCCACAAAGGGGAGTGGGCAGGTGAGTGGGCAAGGTGTGGCTTGTACAGTTCTGGGGAGCTTGGTAGTCATGGGGCCCTCTCCCAGTTGCTGGGGAGAACCAGGACTAGGCGAAACTTAGAGGCTTGTCCTTGCCCGAGGGAATCGGGTGGCACTGGGGTCTCTTTTGATCGGGGCCCAACAGAGCCGCTAGAGCCCAGGCCCTGTTGACGGCCAGGCCTTGCCGCTGCCGCTCTCCAGAGGTGGACTTTTACAGCCACACCTGCCTTTTGCCTGCTGCTTGCTCCCTTCTTCATTTTAACCCCCTTTCCAAAGGGCCTCCCTAATAATTGTTCCCTTCTCTGTCATTTCAGGCCTCCTTCCCTAAAGCTGGCTCTTGGGGAGAGCTTTCTGGTTTTGACAGTGGAACAAATCCTTTTTAACATAACCTTCGAGAGTTTCCTCCCCTGCTGCTGGCTCCCCCTCACCCCTTCTCCCCCTGCCCCTCCTCACGTTGTAGCAGGGATTCCTGTTGTGCACATACGTGTTCCCTGTGCTTTCATGGCGACAGCCTGCTATCTTCCCTGGGATAATGTCGTGGTAGTGCCTCCTCAGTGGGACCGTGAAGTAGACTTTGGAAATCTAAGGGGGAAGAGCGTGCTAGGAGACCCTTCCCTGCATGCATTTGGCTGGAGTGTGCTTGGTCTCTGCACCAGCCTTTCCCCTGGGGATCTATGTGACTGGAAGCCCCCAATTCAACCACAGCACTGGTTTTCCAACCCCATTTTCAGGATCTCAACTTTCAGCTCAGCCTTGCAATCTTGCTTATACTCTGAATCCATCTTAGGACCTTTTAATTTTCAAATTATGCTGTATACAGGTTAGAGCCTACTCTCCACTAGCTGTCAAAATGCAGAGGATATTAAGAAATATCACATTGGGATATACATGATAATGTGTACCTTCCAAAGGTACTTTTTAACTGGAAGGATGTTCGCTCAAAGGAATAATTCAAAGGAATAATATGGTAGAATTTTAGGCCCTAGAATGGGATCAGTAGATAATTTGGGGCAGAATGCAAGAATCACTTTGTCAGACGCTTTCCTGTTTGTATGTGAGGCCAGCCGTGATTCCACTCCCACTCCTTTCCTCCTGGATTTTGTTTTCTTTTTGTTCTGTTATTGGTTGGGATCTTCGATTTTAGAAGTCCGTGTCCATGGATGGAAGAGGATTGGACAGGTGAATAGGAACGGCTTGGGCACTGCACAGCTCTCTCCATTACTGGAAAAATAATCTGAAACACATGTCCCGCTGTCAAGTGGTATCCAAGCCACAATTTCCTCATCCACACAAAGGAATAGAATAATAACAACTGCAGAGAGTTGTTGTGAGAATTAAACAAGATAATGAACTTCAAAAACCTCTTGGTGAAATGTGGAGAGCTATATATGTTTGGGTATTATTATTGTTGGTTTTTTAATATGAGTAAAAGGAGCTGTGTATAATATTCTTAGGAGCTGTGTATAATAACTCAACACAGTCTAGTGGTTAAGAGCATAAACTCTGGAGCCAGAGTGTCTGGGACCAAATTCTTGCTCTGCTGCTCACTAGCTGTGTTACCTTGGACGGAGGTCATGCTTTCTCTGTGCGTGGGGATAAGTTTTCTCTCTTTAAAATGGGCGTAAGTACCAGCCTCACAAATTTACAGTTATAAGATAGATTAGCACTAGAGACATGAAGCATGATATAATAAATATGACAAACACTGCTGCTGCTGCTAAGTCGCTTCAGTCGTGTCTGACTCTGTGCGACCCCATAGATGGCAGCCCGCCAGGCTCCCCCATCCCTGGGATTCTCCAGGCAAGAACACTGGAGTGGGTTGCCATTTCCTTCTCCAATGCATGAAAGTAAAAAGTCAAAGTGAAGTCTCTCAGTCGTGTCTGACTCTTAGCGATCCCATGGACTGCAGCCTACCAGACTTCCATCCATGGGATTTTCCAGGCAAGAGTACTGGAGTGGGTTGCCATTGCCTTCTCCAGTGACAAACACTGCTGTATATATTATATGTGAACATTGTTAAGAGTAAATCTTAAGAGTTCTTGTCACAAGGAAAACTATTTTTCCTATTTTAAAAAATTTTGTATCGGTATGAGATGATGAATATTCACCACATTTATTGTGGTAATTTTTTTCTGATGTGTTTAAGTTGAGTTATTATGTTATACACCTTAAACTTATGCACTGCCTATGCATGCTAAGTCACTTCAGGTGTGTCTGACTCTTTGCAACCTTATGGATTGTGGCCCACCAGGCTTCTCTGTCCATAGGATTCTCCAGGCAAGAATACTGGAGTGAGTTTCCATGCCCTCCTCCAAGGAATCTTCCCCACCCAGGGATTAAATCTTTGTCTCTTATCTCTTGCAGGCAGGTTCTTTATAGCATATTCAGTGCTATATGTCAATTATAATTCAATAAAATGGAAGTAAAAAATTGTACTGACCTCATAAGGTCATTTTGGGTTAATGTTTATAAAGCAGATTAATGATTGTCTCATAGAAAATGCCATAAAAGGATATGTTGGGGAAAATGTATAATTTTCAAATTTCAGAGAACCTTCACAGATATTACCTTTACCAGACTTTACAGCAATTTAAAAAGGTAGATATGGAGAGGCTCCCCCCACTACCCTGCATTTTGAGATGAGGAAATTGAGATTCTGTGAGGTTAGATCTTGCCCAGGTCATGCTGTTGGTAAAGAGAGAAGCTAGGATGCTCTCCACAGCCTCTGACTTCAGGTTCAGTGACCTTTCCACTAAATCACACCATCTGCTCCTTGAATTCTGGTGTTCACACCCCTGTGAGATCACAATTCTCAGTTTGTCCTATTGAACCAGCTCTTGGAAAACAAGTCCCCACCTGCTAGATACTTGAGCTTTCCGGCAGCTTTCCGACGGTCAGCTGTTTATACATTCTCTGGTTCTAAAGGAAGTCTTTTTGGATTTGGGGAATGCCTCTGTGTGTATGTGTGTGTGTGTGTGTGTGTGTGTGTGTGTGTGAAAACTGCTAGTGTACACTCGTCATTCCTGTTTATCAAACTCTTCTGCCAAAGCAAAGCCATCCTGCCCATCCCTCTTCTCCCATCCCATCCCATCTGCACTGGTCTCCACTGACCCACTAGCATCGCTGTTCTTCCACATGGGAGGAATGACACAGAGGGAAACACCCATCCCTTATGCTCCTCTCTAGTTCACAGAGTTTGCTATTGGTGACTTTTGTTCTGGGAGCCTGTCTGCACATTTGGCAGCAGAACTGTTAACCATCAGATCTGGAGCCTTCCAGACATACTTCCACTGGGACCAGCCAGCAGCTGTCCATCCATTCCTTAGATAACCCTTTCCAAGGTTTCTTCTGAACTGTGTTGTATTTTCAAATAAGCCCCAGCCTCAGCTAGGAAAGGGCCTACTGTGCTCCCGTGTGAGGCTGATTTCCAGAACTGTTCACTCCCTCTCGTTTATCACTTGGCCTGGCTGGATTGAAAAAGGGATCATGGAACCTTGGGTTTTGAGGAAATTAAGTATTCCTGGCTTGTATTATTTCTCTCACCACTGTTGACACTTGTTTCTCTTAAATATAGTTCCAGTCAATTTTATAGAGATGAAATGTATGTCTGAGTTTAATCTCTGTAAACTGGTGGTTAATGAAACTAGAGATTTCGGGTAATATGCCACCAATTGGGAAGCTCTTTACCTAGTTGTATGTGGATTTCTCAAATTTAGAATTAAATGGAATCTTACAAACAGTTGGTTCATTAATTAAATTACTCATTCATCCCTTTAATCATCAGACAGACTTATTAAATTCTTGTATGTGCCAGATATGTAAAAATGAATAAAACAAAGCACTGATGTATTAACAATCTAGCAGAGACTGCTTAGAGATATAAATTAACAGAGATTCGAAAGAAGAGTAAACTTGTTTTATGAGAGGCATGGCCAGTGAGACTGAGTACCAGTTTACATAAATCCCTTGGTTCTCTATTACTGTTCGTTACCTTTATAGTACCTATCATAATTTGAGATACAAATTTATTTGTTGGTTTACTGTTGTTTGTATTACTGAGCCATAAGCTCAGTAACGAGGGCAGGGACCTTCTTTTTGTTTTGTTTTTAACTCCTGTATCTCCAGCATCTTACGTGGTTCTTGACAAATAATATATGTTAGACAAATATATTTTGGTTAAGTGGACAAATGAATCAATGAATGGCTTGCTTGGAATTGTTGAAAAGGCTTCATGGAAGAGGTGATGTGTTAACTAGCTCTTGAAGTGTGAATGGAAATGTGAACCATTTAGGTGGAGATGTCCAGGAGGCAGTTGTGAAAAAATATCTAGAAATTAGCCTGGACAAGCAGCTTAGGATATGTTATCAAATAAATATGAGACGTGCCCAAGGAGATACTACGCAGAGTGAGAAGGGGCCCAGGGTATAACTCTGGGGACGGGGGGAGGCTACTGGCATTCTAGGAGCGCTGGAAGAGGCTGTGATGAAATGACATGGATACAGGAGAAAACACCAGGGTGAGTGGGCCTCTGGAGGACAGAGCAGAGGTGGGGAATTTTAAAAGGAGGGCCACTTATTTGCTCTTGGAACTGGCAGTGAGCCATTGGTAAGCTTATCAAAAGTAGCTCTGTCAGAAGCTTGGAGGGAATGGGACAGCATTTTAGTGGGTTTTACGATGAAAAGGAAGAAGTAGAGGGAGTGATGGCCAGCTCTTTTGGGAAGATGGGGTAATCTTGAGGCTACATGGTGGTTAAGGTGAGTTTCTCCAGGAAAAAGAGGAGGTTGAGTATCCAGGAGAGAGAGGGGCCTCTAGCTGACAGAAGAGAAGTGAGGGGGCGGACAGGGATACACCCAGAGCACATGCTGGACCTCTGCTTTGGTCTTTTCCAGCCATTCATTTCCTGTGTCCTTTTGTGCATTTCTCTCTGGATTGGTCAGAACTGATCGCCACGGAACAGAGGCCAGCAGAAGGTGGCTCTGCTCCCCATGGCTTCTCAGAATATCTCACCAGGTGGCCACTGCCACCTCCTGCATAGCTTCTTTTCCAAGGTTGCTGTGGTTCAGGGGCCAAGGGGTGGCAACGGTTGGGGGGGGGGGTGGCGTGGGCCCAGCTCGCGTCCTGCCTCAGATCCCCGTTGTCTTAGTGTGAATCTCAGTTGTCCCCATCTCCTTGTTCTTGCTTCTCATCCATGCAGACCTCTGTTTGGTTACAGGTGCACAGGGGGTGTCTGATTCCCAAGGACTGGTATGTATGTCTCCCCAGGAAAGGAATCTGTCAGTTGAACTTGGCAACTAGACCAGTCCACACCCCTGCCCACTGAAGGGCTCTTGCTTCTTGTGATTCTCAGGAGGGAGAAGGGAGCCCTGAATGGGGACCTCGTCCTCCTTATTGGCCATGCCACGGTGGCCTGGTCCCCTAACCCACTATCATTCTGTTTTACAGTCTTATTCACGTGGTTGATTCGTATCTTGGCTTTCCCAGATTGGATGCTAGGGTGACCTAGGAGATAACAGTGGGCTTTTGGAATCCTGGAGCTGTAGTCCCTCCATTGCCCCCTGTTTGTCTGGGGGGCCTGGGCAAATCATGTCACCATTTTGAGATTTTCCCATTGACCTCAGCAACCTTACCTGTCAAGCTCTCTGAGCTCTGAAGCATGATTACACATTGCCTGGTGAGTGGCACGGGTGAGAGGGAATGTTTATGACAAGAAGTTTTAAGACCAGTGTGTGGTTAAGTGGGAATCCTTCCTTAGGACTGGGAAACCTAGGTGACCCTAGAACAGAAAAGGTGACAGGGTTATAAGGGGCCAGACCGCTTAGCTTAGAAGGGAATTAAACTAAAATGGGTGCTATCAGAGGCTGAATATTTTCCAATGGCTTTGCCTCTGTGGTTAGTAAATTCAGTGGAGAATATATCAGTGATGGCTTATGTGATATCACAGACAGCCACAAGATTCATGGGATGAATTTTTCCACTTGTCAGCTGGTTGTAAGAGTTCAGTTTAAGCCGAGCTCAGTAGTGCTAGGAAGGAGAATTGGGTGGAGAACTGTAATACATATTGCAGTACTTCTTGATGTACTGTTTTTCAGTTTCCCTGTTGGCAGTGAAAGGGCAAGTGCCACATGGAATGTACTCTTTTAAATGGCAACATGGACACAGTGGGATTGTTGGGAAGCCAAACCTAGTTAATATCAGCTCAGGTAAACCCTCTTCATCACTGGCCTCTTTCCTCCAACTCAATTATTAAAAGATTAAAAGGCTCCCCCAATGAACTCCTTTGAAAATTTAATGATGTGCAGTATTGTAGAGGTTGAACTGTTTCAATGAAGTGATTTCAGCTTCACTCTGACATTGCTGGTTAATCAGAGAGGAAAGAAGGTTCTGAAACTCATATTACCTGTAATGTGATAAGACCAACCATCACTAAACCACATGCCATGGAATCCAGGGAGCTCATATTCCTGACTTTTTTACCAGATTGAGCTAATTCTGGGGACAAGACAGAGGGAGAAGATGTCCTGCCTGTGACCCTCCAACCATCTGTGGCTTCCATCCAAATAGCACTTACTCTTTCTTCGAATTAAATAGTGGTTTTAGGAGAAGCTGATGGAAAAATTTGCATCCCGGGCCTTGGATTGATGCTGTAATGGTGCTGCAGTGGACAGTCCATTCTCCAGGGTCAGCTGTGGCCTTCTTGAACATGAAGCATGTGTTTTGAGTTGCTCTTTCTTGGGGTTGTACCACAGACACACGCAGGCCATATTCTGTCCCTTTGTGTAACTGAGGATGAACATAAGTGGGATCACTGGGCAAGGTCAGAGGGGTGACTTGCAGCCAGATAACTGCTTCGTGTCTCTTGATTTCCATGGAGACCCAACCTGTATCCTCAGGCTCACCACTTCAGGCTCCAGCACTGAGTGATAAATGAGTGAACTGGTCAGCTTAAAACCCAAGGGCCTCAGAGCACGGTGATCTGCGGACGCAGGGCTGTCATGGGAATGCAGTCGTGGTGAGGGTGGTGTGGCACAGTGCTGGCACGTCCCAGTGTGGTGGCTCTTCTCTTACCTGCCCTGTCTCCATGCACCTTGAGTGCAGCCTGGTGGACCATTCAGCATTTAGGAGTCCTGTACTCAAAGGTCCTTTCCACTTTTAAAAGCCTTTTTGGTATTGGATATCCTGGAGTTTTTTAAAGCCCATTTCTTTTTTGGCTTTTTAAAAGCAGGAGTTCAGATTATTATTGTTTTTCATGTATAGTCAGTTTTCAGCTTTCCCTTCTAAAAGGTGACCCCAACTTGACTTGGTTTCTTTTTTCTTTGCTTTACATTTGCTGTTTAAGTAAGGATATTGGTAATTTCAGGAAGGTTTAGAACATGGCCCTACACACTCAGTTTTGGCCAGCCCAGAGGTAAATTTAGCTCTTTCATTTGCTTGTTTAACTAACGTTTGTTGAGCACCTCTATGTAAATTGTCACAGGCACTTGGGGGACAGCAGAGAACACTAACAGAGAATCCCTGACTCTAGGGAGCCTGCCTTCTAAGAAATGAAATGAGTGTTCCCTAAATCTCCCCAAGTTGATTCCTCCTTCGTGTGTTTAGTCAAACATCCAGCTATTTCACATTGCAGCCCATGTTGACACTTGCCATCTCCCATAATTTCTATATATTTCCTTTTTCCAGGTGCTGTTTAGGAGTGCTGTAGTTTACCTTATTGTGCTAATATATTGTCCCCCCGCCCCCCAATTAGAATGTAGGCCCCATGACAACAAAGGTAAAGGTCATGCATCGTTTAATAAAATCAGTTCAGTCGTCAGTCGTGTCCAGTGCTTTGTGTCCCCATGAATTGGAGCATGCCAGGCCTCTCTGTCCATCACCAGCTTCCGGAGTTCACCCAAACTCATGTACATCGAGTTGGTGATGCCATCCAGCCATCTCTTTCTCGATGTCGTCCCCTTCTCCTCCTGCCCCCAATCCTTCCCAGCATCAGAGTTTTTTCCAGTGAGGCAACTCTTCCCATCAAGTGGCCAAAGTACTGGAGTTTCAGCCTCAACATCACTCCTTCCAATGAACACCCAGGACTGGTCTCCTTTAGGATGAGCTGGTTGGATTTCCTTGTGGTACAAGGGACTCTCAAGAGTCTTCTCCAACATCACAGTTCAAAAGCATCAATTCTTTGGCACTCAGCTTTCTTCACAGTCCAACTCTCACATCCATACATGACCACTGGAAAAACCATAGTCTTGACTAGACGGACCTTTGTTGGCAAAGTAATATCTCTGCTTTTTAGTATGCTGTCTAGGTTGGTCATAACTTTCCTTCCTAGGACTAATCGTCTTTTAATTTCATGGCTGCAATCACCATCTGGAGTGATTTTGGAGCCCAAAAAACTGAGGTCTGCCACTGTTTCCACTGTTTCCTCATCTATTTCCCATGAAGTGATGGGACCAGATGCCATGATCTTCATTTTCTGAATGTTGAGCTTTAAGCCAACTTTTTCACTCTCCTCTTTCACTTTCATCAAGGGTCTTCTTAGTTCCTCTTCACTTTCTGCCATAAGGATGGTGTCATCTGCATATCTGAGGTTATTGATATATCTCCCGGCAATTTTGATTCCAGCTTGTGGTTCTTCCAGTCCAGCCTTTCTCATGATGTACTCTGCATAGAAGTTAAATAAGCAGGGTGACAATGTACAGCCTTGACGTACTCCTTTTCCTATTTGGAACCAGTCTGTTTTTCCATGTCCAGTTCTAACTGTTGCTTTCTGACCTGCATATAGGTTTCTCAAGAAGCAGGTCAGGTGGTCTGGTATTCCCATCTCTTTCAGAATTTTCCACAGTTTGTTGTGATCCACACACTCAAAGGCTTTGGCATAGTCAATTAAGCAGCTTTTCTGGAACTCTCTTGCTTTTTCCATGATCCAGCGGATATTGGAAATTTGATCTCTGGTTCCTTTGCCTTTTCTAAAACCAGCTTGAACATCTGGAAGTTCATGGTTCATGTATTGCTGAAGCTTGGCTTGGAGAATTTTGAGCATTACTTTACTAGCATATGAGATGAGTGCAATTGTGCGGTAGTTTGAGCATTCTTTGGCATTGCCTTTCTTTGGGATTGGAATGAAAACTGACCTTTTCCAGTCCTGTGGTCACTGCTAAGTTTTCCCAGTTTGCTGGCATATTGAGTGCAGCACTTTCACAGCATCATCTTTCAGGATTTGAAACAGCTCCGCTGGAATTTAATCACCTCCACTAGCTTTGTTTGTAGTGATGCTTTCTAAGGCCCACTTGACTTCACATTCCAGGATGTCTGGCTCTATGTGAGTGATCACACCATCATGATTATCTGGGTTGTGAAGATTTTTTTTGTACAGTTCTTCTGTGTATTCTTGCCACTTCTTCTTAATATCTTCTGCTTCTGTTAGGTCCATACCATTTCTGTCCTTTATCGAGCCCATCTTTGCATGAAATGTTCCCTTGGTATCTCTAATTTTCTTGAAGAGATCTCTAGTCTTTCCCATTCTGTTGTTTTCCTCTATTTCTTTGCACTGATCGCTGAGGAAGGCTTTCTTCTCTCTCCTTGGTATTCTTTGGAACTCTGCATTCAAATTGGTATATCTTTATCCTTTTCTCCCTTGATTTTTGCTTCTCTTCTTTTCACAGCTATTTGTAAGGCCTCCTTAGACAGCCATTTTGCTTCTTTGCATTTCTTTTCCATGTTTGATCCCTGTCTCCTGTACAATGTCACGAACCTCTGTCCATAGTTCACCAGGCACTCTGTCTATCAGATATAGTCCCTTAAATCTATTTCTTACTTCCACTGTATAATCATAAGGGATTTGATTTAGGTCATACCTGAATGGTCTAGTGGTTTTCCCTACTTTATTCAATTTAAGTCTGAATTTTGCAATAAGGAGTTCATGATCTGAGCCACAGTCAGCTCCCGGTCTTGTTTTTGCTGACTGTATAGAGCTTCTCCATCTTTGGTTACAAAGAATATAATCAATCTGATTTCGGTGTTGACCATCTGGTGATGTTCATGGGTAGAATCTTCTCTTGTGTTGTTGGGAGAGGGTGTTTGCTATGACCAGTGTGTTCTCTTGGCAAAACTCTATTAGTTTGCCCTGCTTCATTCCATATTCCAAGGCCAAATTTGCCTGTTAGTCCAGATGTTTCTTGACTTCCTACTTTTTCAGTCCCCTATAATGAAAAGGACGTCTCTTTTGGGTGTTAGTTCTAAAAGATCTTGTAGGTCTTCATAGAACCGTTCGACTTCAGCTTCTCAGTGTTACTAATTGGGGCATAGGCTTGGATCACTGTGATATTGAATGATTTGCCTTGTAAATGAACAGAGATCATTCTGTCATTTTTTCGATTGCATCCAAGAACTGCATTTTGGACTCTTTTGTTGACCATGATGGCTACTCTATTTCTTCTAAGGGATTCCTGCCCACAGTAGTAGGTAAAATGGTCATCTGAGTTAAAGTCACCCATTCCAGTCCAATTTAGTTCTCTGATTCTTAGAATGTCAACATTCACTCTTGCCATCTCCTGTTTGACCACTTCCAATTTGCCTTGATTCATGGACCTGATGTTCCAGGTTTATGTGCAGTATTGCTCTTTATAGCATCAGACTTTACTTACCTTATTTACCAGTCATACTCACAACTGGGTATTGCTTTGCTTTGGCTCCATCCCTTCATTCTTTATGGAGTTATTTCTTCACTGATCAGTAGCATATTGGGCACCTACTGACCTGGAGAGTGCCTCTTTCAGTATCCTATCTTTTTGCCTTTTCATACTGTTCATGGGGTTCTCAAGGCAAGAATACTGAATTGGTTTGCCATTCCCTTCTCCAGTGGACCACATTCTGCCAGAGCTTTCCGCTATGACCCATCCATCTTGGGTGGCCCCACATGGCGTGGCTTAGTTTCGTTGAGTTAGACAAAGCTGTGGTCTGTGTGATCAGATTGGCTAGTTTTCTGATTATGGTTTCAGTGTGTCTGCCCTCTGATGCCCTCTCGCAACATCTACCGTCTTACTTGGGTTTCTCTTTCCTTGGACATGGGATAACTCTTCATGGCTGCTCCAGCAAAGCACAGCTGCTGCTCTTTACCTTGGATGAGGTTGCCCCTCCCGACCTTGATCATGGAGTAGTTCCTCTTGGCCCTCCTGTGCCTGTGCAGCCACTGTTCCTTGGATGTGGGGTTACTCCTCTCGGCCACCTCCCCTGACCTGACCTCAGATGTAATTATTTTGCTTTATTGTGCTTCACAGAAAATTTTTTTTTTTTTAGCAAAATGAAGCTTTGTACCAGCCCTTCTATAGTGCCATTTTTCCAATAGCATTTGCTTTCTTTGTGTTTCTGAGTAATATTTTGATTATCATCTCAGTATTTCAGACTTTTCCACTATTATTAGATTTGTTATGTGATCTGTGATCAGTGACCTTTGATGTTACTATTGCAGAAAGATTACAACTTACTGAAGGCTCAGATGGTTAGTTTTTTTTTAATAATAAAGTATTTATAAATTAAAGTACTCTCATTTTTAAGACATAATGTTATTGCACACTTAGATTACCGTATAGTGTATACATTATTTACATATGTACTGGGAAACCAAAAATTCATGCAGCTCACTATGTTGCGATATTTGCTTTGCTGTGGTGGTCTGGAACTGAAGCTGTGGTATCTCTGAGGTCTGCCTGTATCTATTTTGTTCACTGATGAGAGCCTGGATGTAGTTTTGTTTACTAGTCTGGTGCCTAAGACGTAATGGGTACCCATTGATTGTTCTGGAAGGTTTGGAGTAATCAGTTCATCAGTAAAGCTGTCTTAGACCAGTGTGAACAAAAGTGAAGACAAGAGTATGATTCCAAGACATTCCACCTGAGCTGAGTATTTACTGAGATGGCAAAGAACTGGAGAGTAGGGGAGAGGCAGCAGTGGATGTGGCAAGACTTTTCTTGGATGTGGACATATTTCTTCTCAGCTCCATTATGTTATTCCTTGAAAAGTTACATAGACATCATGAAAGGGGGGGAAATATAAAGGAGATACTGCTACTGCTAAGTCACTTCAGTCGTGTCTGACTCTGTGCGACCACATAGACGGCAGCCCACCAGGGAGTGGGTTGCCATTTCCTTCTCCAGTGCATGAAAGTGAGAAGTGAAAATGAAGTCGCCCAGTCGTATCCGACTCTTAGCGACCCCGTGGACTGCAGCCTACCAGGCTCCTCCATCCATGGGATTTTCCAGGCAAGAGTACTGGAGTGGGGTGCAGAGGGGTAAGTGAGTGAAAAACCCAGCAGTGTTGATATTTATAAACTCTATTTGGAATAGAAATTTTTAAACCTGGATTTTGGGTCAGGATATACACAAATCCCTTGCCTGATTCTCCCAGAAGTGTGTGTGTTTCTGGGGGAAGGGTCCATAGATTTTTATCAGATCCTGGAATCTGCTTGTGATCCCCAAATGATTATGAGTTAGTAATCTGGAAGAAAGGGAAAGCATAAGTCTGGCCAAAAATTTCATTTGGGGTTTTCCATAAGGAAAAGAAATGCAAAAAGTCAAAATGGCTGTCTGAGGAGGCCTTACAAATAGCTGAGAAGGAAGAGAAGCTAAAGGCAAAGGAGAAAAAGAATAATATACCTATCCAAATGCGGAGTTCTAAAGAATAGCAAGGAGAGATAAGAAAGCCTTCCTCAGTGATCAATGCAAAGAAATAGGAAAACAATAGAATGGGGAAGACTAGAGATCTCTTCAAAAAAGTTACAGATACCAAGGGAACATTTCATGCAAAGGACATTTTAATAAGGACAGAAATGGTATGGACCTAACAGAAGCAGAAGTTATTAAGAAGAGGTGGCAAGAATACACAGAACTATCTTTTTTATATTGATATAAAAAAGATAACCGTGATGGTGTGATCATTCACCTAGAACCAGACATCCTGGAATGTGAAGTCCAGTGGGCCTTAGAAGGCATCACCACAAATAAAGTTAGTGGAGGTGATGGAATTCCAGTTGAGCTATTTCAAATCCTGTGGAAGTGCTGCACGCAATATGCTGGCAAACTTGGGAAACTCAGCAGTGGCCACAGGACTGGAAAAGGTCAGTTTTCGTTCCAATCCCAAAGAAAGGCAATGGCAAAGGATGTTCAAACTACCATGTATTTGCACTCATCTCAAACGTGAACAAAGGAATGTTCAAAATTCTCCAAGCCAGGCTTAAGCAGTACAGGAACCAAGAACTTCCACATGTTCAAGCTGGTTTTAGAGAAGGCAGAGGAACCAGAGATCAAATTGCCAATATCCGTTGGATCGTCGAAAAAGCAAAAGAACTCCAGAAAAACATCTACTTCTACTTTATTGACTATGCCAAAGCCTTTGACTGTGTGGATTATAATAAACTGTGGAAAATTTTGAAAGAGATGGGAATACCAGACCACCTAACTTGCCTCTTGAGAAACCTGTATGCAGGTCAGGAAGCAAAAGTTACAACCGGACATGGAACAACAGACTGGTTCCAAATCAGGAAAGGAGTACCCCAAGGCTATATATTGTCACCCTGCTTATTTAACTTTTATGCAGAGTACATCATGAGAAACACTGGGCTGGATGAAGCACAAGCTGGAATCAAGATTGCTGGGAGAAATATCAATAACCTCAGATATGCAGATGACACCACCCTTATGGCAGGAAGCAAAGAAGAACTAGAGAGCTTCGTGATGAAAGTGAAAGAGGAGAGTGAAAAGGTTGGCTTAAAATTCAACATTCAGAAAACTAAGATCATGGCATCTGGTCCAGTTGCTTCATGGCAAACAGATGGGGAAACAATAAAAACAGTGAGACATTTTATTTTCTTGGGCTCCAAAATCACTACAGATGGTAACTGTAGCCATGAAGTTAAAAGGTACTTGCTCCTTGGAAGAAAAGCTATCACCAACCAAGACAGCATATTAAAAAAGCAGAGATATTATTTTGCTGACAAAGGTCCGTCTAGTCAAGGCTATGGTTTTTCCAGTAGTCATGTATAGATGTTGAGAGTTGGACCATAAAGAAAACAGAGCACTGACAAATTGATGCTTTTGAACTGTGGTGTTGGAAAAGACTCTTGAGGATCCCTGGACTACAAGGAGATCAAATCAGTCAATCCTAAAGGAAATCAATCCTGAATATTCGATGGAAGGATAGATGCTGAAGCTGAAACTCCAATACTTTGGCCACTTAATGCGAAGAATTGACTCATTGGACCCTGATGCTAGGAAAGATTAACAGCAGGAGGAGAAGGAGATGACAGAGGATGAGGTGGTTGGATGGCATCACCAACTCAGTGGCCATGAGTCTGAGCAAGCTCTGGGAGTTGGTGATGGACAGGGAAGCCTGGTGTGCTGCAGTCCATGGGGTGGAAAGAGTCGACCATGACTGAGCAACGGAACTGAACTGATAAGAACTTATGCCCCTGAGTGAAATTTTTGGCTATCCCAATGTTAGGCACATTCTCACATGGAAGACTGTAGCATAAAAATGGGTGGCAGGAAGACCCCCTGCTCCCCTCGCTCCCTACCCCACATAGAGAAGGATTCAAATCCCAGTTCTGTTACTTGGCGAATTAGCCTCTGAGGAATCTTCCTCCTTGCTATTAAAAGACAGAAACTATTTTTTTAACATCTGTTATAGGAATTAAAAATTGTGCATGTTTTTTACAGCATCCAATAAGGATCCTCACTAGATGGCAGCTAATTATACTAATAATTTAATCAGTAAAGTTAAACAATGCCAGCCAATTGTAAATTATGCCCATATGGACCATTTTGTTCTCATACCAGTGGTTTGTTTCTTACATTACTTTTAATCCTCAGCATTACTTCTCTAAGAATTCTCAAGGGATATATCTAACATTTTAAAAGGATATAAAGGCAGACAGATCGCCTTGTGAAGTAAAACACACATCAGAATTGAGAAATAAAAAATAAGGGCAACAAATACTTGAAAACAGGAGTTCAAATACTTTGAAAACAGGAGTGTTAAAACAGGTAAAATCTACTTACCCTTGTTGGTTTATATGAATTGACTGATAAACTTAAGTTGCAGGCATCCAGTATGTATTTATTACATTAATCCTAAACTGAAAGATAATTAGCAGATTTGTTAAGTAGGCTTATGTTTACTCTTCTTTGCCAACAATTATGATCATTTGTTGGCAACTGAAGGTTGAACTGAGTTCTACTGACTTAATTACGGCTGTCAGGAGGAAGCAATGCATTTGAATTTCACAAACCTGTGAATTTACCAGGTTTTGTATGATATTTAACAGAGGCTCAGTTCAGTTCAGTTCACTTCAGTTGCTCAGTTGTGTCTTTGTGACCCATGGACTGCAGTACACCAGGCCTCCCTGTGGAGTTTATTCAAACTCAAGTCCATTGTGTTGGTGATACCATCCAACCATCTCATCCTCTGTCATCCCCTTCTCCTCCTGCTATCAATCTTTCCCAGCATCAGGGTCTTTTCTAACGAGTCAGCTCTTTGCATCAGGTGGCCAAAGTATTGGAGTTTCAGCTTCAGCATCAGTCCTTCCAATGAATATTCAGGACTGATTTCCTTTAGGATTGACTGATTGGATCTCCTTGCAATCCAAGGGACTCTCAAGAGTCTTCTCCATTACAACATTTCAAAAGCATCAATTCTTCTGTGCTCAGCTTTCTTTATGGTCCAACTCTCACATCCATACAAGACTACTGGGAAAACCATAGTTTTGACTAGACGGACCTTTGTTGGCAAAGTAATGTCTCTGCTTTTTAATATGCTGTGTAGGTTGGTCATAACTTTTCTTCCAAGGAGTAAGTGTTTTTTATTTTCATGGCTGCATTCATCTGCATTGATTTTGGAGCCCCCGAAAATAAAGTCTGTCACTGCTTCCACTGTTTCCCCATCTATTTCCCATGAAGTGATGGGACCAGAGGCCATGGTCTTAGTTTTCTGAATGTTGAGCTTTAAGCCAGCTTTTTCTCTTTCCTATTTTACTTTCATCAAGAGGCTCTTTAGTTCTCGTTTGCTTTATACAGGTGGTGTCATCTACATATCTGAAGATACTGATATTTCTCCCGGCAATCTTGATTCCAGCTTGTGCTTCATCCAGCCCAGCATTTTTCATGATGCACTCTGCATATAAGTTAAATTAGCAGGGTGACAGTATAAAGCCTTGGTGTACTCCTTTCCCTATTTGGAGCCAGTCTGTTGTTCCCTGTCCAGTTCTAACTGTTGTTTCCTGACCTGCATACAGATTTCTCAAGAAGCAGGTCAGGTGTTCTGGTATTCCCGTCTCTTGAAGAGTTATCCACAGTGTGTTGTTGTCTAGTCAATAAAGCAGAAGCAGATGTTTTTCTGAAACTCTCTTGCATTTTTGATGATCCAAGAGGCTCAGTCTCTCTCAGAAGGTACCGTAATGACAAGACTTATCAAGTTATTGATCATTCTTTCTAAAACAAGGCCACAGAATAAATCCTAATTAATGTTATGCTAATACTAATTTTGTAACATGCTCCAATTTTTAAATATATCTATGAAACTGCTTAATTTATACATATATTATGTGAATGTTTTAGCATTTATGAGTTCAAAATCTTTGAATTTATATTGTGTTTTAAAAATCCCATATGGTTTCTTTCAACTCTAATGATAATTTGGAATCTATCATGCAAAACTAATGACACTGGGCATTGAGAGCCTAAAAGATTAAAAAAAAAAAACCTAGAGAGTCTGTGCAAACAGATGCTATATCGTGTAGTCATCACTGCAGTCTTATCTGAGATGTGGAAACGAGGCTCAGAGCGGCTAAGTGCTGGTCCTAAGGCTGCATGGTCCCGAGGCCTGGAGGTGCGGTCAGGCCGGGCCGTCTAGTAGCGAGCCCTGTGCGTGGCATCCCGGGACACAGCTGCCTGTCCGTGGCAATGCCCTGGAGATGCTCTGCTCTAATCACCAGGCTGTGTGGAAAGGTCACGCCAGTTTCATCCATGAAGGTTTAAATTCGAGCAGTTCTGAAACAGCTATGTTGCTGAGCAGATATGGGTTTAAGTCACTCTCCGAGAATAAGTGAAGTGAGTTTTTCTGGACACAGTAATATAAAACCTCCATCTGGTTGCCTGACACCATGAGCACTGGTTGAGAATAAAATCAGTGGTGGTGGTGGTGTGATAACTTGGAAAATGGTTTTCTCTCTCATTTCTTCTGGGTATGGGTACACATATAAATTTGACCATTATGTATCCTGTGTGTAGAAAAAAGTATGTATATATTATAGGTGCACTTGTGTATATATGCATGTATATATGCACGTAGAACCATTGGATTTTAAACCTGGAGGTACTTCATAGGTCATGGATAGTATAATAGTTAAAAGCAGGAGATTTGCAACAGATTTTTGGATTTTTAATCTTTATTTTTAAAGTACCACTGCTATGGGCTACATATAGCTGAGTCTTGCTATGTTATCCATTCTGATAACCTTTTTGATTGAAGTGTTTTGTCCATCAGAATTTAGTGTAACTATTGATGTATTTGAAATTATAATATAGTTGTGATTATTGATATAGTGTAATTATTGATATAGTGCA
>SJYC01003571.1:0-26752 GCA_006408675.1 Madoqua kirkii | reverse complement strand
GTATGGAAGCCCTTTTTTATGTCAAGAACTCTGCCAAACACTTGAAATTATAGTGCAAGTCAGACGTGGTCTCTGTCTTCATGAAGCTTAGAACTGCTGAGATCACTTATACTGTATTTTTGCCTTTAGGATTTCATTTTTTTATATTTGTCTCTTCCATCCATCTAGAATTATATTACTATATATTGTCAAGTCAAGAAATTACTTTTCTCTAATATCAGTTTTCCTGACATCTTTTGTAAAGTAGCTTCTCTTTCATTTGTTTATGATGCTTTTGTTATCATCAGCTGAACTCATAGCCATGAGGGGATTTTCCAAGGTGACTTAAATAAATATTTATTTGTCTATCAATTCTAGGCCTGGCAGTGTCATACCATTTTAACTTATGTGGTTTTATAATATATGTTTTAATATCTTAATAGAGCAGGATTGCCATTATCACCATAGTTTAATTTTTTAATAAAGACTTTTTGGTTCTCCTTGATTCATTCTTTATGCTGTGTGTTTTATTTATTTTGTCAAATTAAAGAAAAAGTATGATTATGATCTTGACTGGGATTGTCTTAAACTTTGGAAAATTACTGCCTTCATAAACCAGTCTTCTCATTAAGGAACAGGACATGTCTCTATTAAAATCTTTTACATCTTTCAGTGATGTATTTAATCATAAGGAACCCAGTATTACTTTTTACGGTTTTTCCTATATGTTGTATGTTTTCCTGCTGCTGTGAATAAAATCTCCCCTTCTATTATGAATTTTATTATTAACACCATAGAAAAAATACTAATTTTGACATATTGTCTTGTGTCTCTATTTTACTAAATTTGATTTCACGAGTTATTCATTGTCCTTTTGGTTTTACTCATTTTCAAATAGTGACTGTAATATCTCATTATTTCCAGGTGTTGTGTATCTCTTTTAGCTACTTTTGAGGTCACACAGAGTCGGACATGACTGAAGCGACTTAGCAGCAGCAGCAGAAAAAACTTTTCCTTTTTTAAAAAAGATATTTACTCATGTATTATCTTTGGGCGCGTGGAGTCTTCGTTGCCGCACGTAGATCTTCTCCAGGTGCAGCAGGCGGGGGCTCCTCTCTGTTGTGATGTGTGGGCTTCTCGTTGTGGGGGCTTCTCTCATTGCAGAGCATGGGCTGTAGGTACATGGGCAAAGTAGGTGTGGCACACGGGCTCAGCTGTCCTGCAGCATGGACATCTTCCCTGACCAGGGATCAAACCCATGTCTCTGCATTGGCAGGCAGATTCTTATCCACTGTGCCCCCAGGGAAAGCCCCAGACAGAACTTTGTATGTAAATAACAGTGGTAATAGGGAATAGTCTTGCCCTTTCCCACCGATTTTAAGGGGAAATGATTGCGTTTTGATTTTTTTTAAATAGGATGTTGGCTGTAGGTGTAAGGTTGATACTCTATCATGTTAAGGAGTAGCTCTATTTTCTATGAAAAGGTTGGTGGGTACTGGTGTGTTTGTGTCTGTGAGAAGGAAAGAAAGGGGAAGGAAGTGGGGAGAAAGAATAAGAGAGGGAGAGGCAGAGAAAGAGACAGAGACAGATGGAAATTCAGTTGAATTATATTCAGCTTCAAATAACATTGGCACTAGTGGTAAAGAACCTGCCTGCCAATTCAGGAGACAGGAAACGCAGGTTCGATCCTTGGCTCAGGAAGATCCCTTGGAGGAGGGCATGGCAACCCACTCCAGTATTCTTGACTGAAGAATCCCATGGACCAAGGAGCCTGGCAGGCTACAATCCATAGGGTTGCAAAGTGTTGGACATGACTCAAGTGACTTGGCATCAAGTAACAGAAACCCAGTTAACCTGGCTTAAATGGAAATGGAGTTGTTTTCTTTTTTTTCTCACTACCGGAAGTCTAGGGGGTGGGTAGTACTGAGACAGTGCCATGGCTCATCAGCAGTCGGGCTTTTTCTGTGTCTCTTCTTTCTTATATGTGTTTCTTAGCTTATAGACCTTTATCCTCACGGCCAAGAAAGACTGCACAGTTCAGCTCGCAATCACATCCAAGGCAGGAAGAAGAGGTAAAGGGCCCAAGAGATTCACCAGCTGAGTCTTTTCTCCTAGGAGCCACCCAAGGCTTTAACTTACATCTCAGTAAGTCAGATGGGTGATGCTTAACAGTACGAACTGGGAGAAGGGGCCTGAGTATGTGGGTTGGGTCAGCCAAGCAACAGCAGTGTCCCAACTCAGAAGCAAACGGCTTGGAGCCCCTGGAGAAGAGGAGGAATATGCCTTAGCCAATGCTCTGAACAGGGAGCCAGTGGATGTTGTTTGACTTGAGCTTCTCATCTGGCCCTCTGTGCCGGAATGGATAAGTTACATAACCTCTCTGCTCATAGGGTGATGTCTGCCTTGGCTGCCTAGGTGCCTGTGAAGTGCAGATGAAATCAAATCCTACAAGTGCCCCTAGTTTGATTCCATTTTTTGCATTAGGATAATTTTTTGTGTTAATGAGTAAACTTCTCTTTCTCCATGATTTTCATGGTATTATTATTAAATTACTTTTGCCTGAACTGAGCCGAAAGGTGAACAGCACGTCAAAAAAAGTAGCATGGAGAGCTGTTAGCAACAGGGATGATGTCTCCGAAATGGAATAGAAATAAAGTGCTAAAAGCCAGAAATTCATCTCACCTTCTGCAGAATCGGGGGAGGGAGGCAGATAGAACACGTAACAGATTAATTTAGTACTTTGCCCCAATCTACTTTGCCTCCTTTCTCTGACTTGGGGTAAGAGAAGTACTTTGCTTCACAGTTTTGTGGGGGAAAGCACCGTCCATCATGTTGCCTTGTGGCAGCTATTAATTGCTTCCTGAATTCATACAGCATGAATGAAGTAGGTTGCCAGGGAGTGAATTACCCAGCAGATAAACGGTGGGTCATTAATGCAGGGTTGACCCTGAACCTGGAGGGTGACGTGAGAACGACGAAAGCTTTTAGGAAATTTACCAGAACCCATTTCAGCTGGAGGTGATGTGTTTTAAATCCCTCTGTAATGCCGTGAGGGGAATGAAATTAGATAATAGTTTGCAGAAATCTTCTGGGCCTGGAGCCCCTCTCAGAACGGTTTTATCCACTTGCGTTATCATGCTTCATATTTTGGGCTATCCCTGTGTCCCAGCAACTCCCAGAATGGCTTGATTTCCTCCCACATGATGAAACTCCAAATTGACACATCTGAAATGCCTTGTTTCGTAAGAGTTCTCTGTGCCCCTATTTTTTATGGTTACTTTGTATTAATAAGTAAATTTCAACTTTACTGGGAAGGGGGAAGGGATTGCTGGAGTGTTAGGAATGCACGTGTACACATTAGTACATTTAAAATGTATAACCAACAAGGACCTACTGTATATCACATAGAACTCTACTCAGTGTTATGTGACAGCCTGGATGGGAGGGAAGTTTGGGGAGAATAGTTATATGTATATGTGTAGCTGAGTCCCCTCATGTTCACCTGTAACTGTCACAGCGTTGTTAATTGGCTATACTACAATGCAGAATAGAATTTTTTTTTAAGAATTATTTTACCTTGTATTAAAAATTTCCAACTTTGCCTTATTCTGAGACCTAAGATTTTAACTAACACAAAAGAGAAGGGTAAGTTTAATATGTCAAGTTTACCCACCCTCCTGCCTTCTTTGTATCTCCTGTAAGAATATTCAGGGTACTGTTCCCTGGGTATCACACAGTCAGAATAGTTGGAGTGAGTGTATTAATTGTATCTGTGGATAGTTGTATTTCTGTAAGTCTTACAAACAAGACTTGTAACTGTTTAAGGGTTTCATCTCTTGCCTCACTCTGCCTGGGCTCCACAAATTCAGGGCACCCTTGAGGAAGAGAATAATTCCCACTGGTTAAGGGGCTGTCTGTGTGATGTACACGCTGGGTACATGGAGGTGGGTGGGGTCAGAAATGTAGGAGAGAGTTCACTTTCTTCTTTGGCATTTGTGAGTATTGATTTCGTAAATGACCCTTTCAGGGTAGTTTTTTTCTTGAGTTCACTTCTTCTTCTTCTTCTTCTTCTGGTTTTTCTAAACTCACTTTCACTGAACCAGATCCTGATCAGAATGTAACTGTGTCAAAGGGAAAGGGACACCTCATTCTGTTTAGGGTAGCAGGAGGGAAGGTGGAAACCTTGCCTGGGTCCTGGGGCACCTTGGGACCCAAATGCTGACTCTTGCCAGCTGCTAAACCTCCTTCAGCCTCTTCCTTCTGCACGTCCATTTCCCTTGTGCTGTATGTGAAAGACCAGCACGTCTGCCTCCGTTTTCTGCTTCGTCTGTATGACTCAGGTGTCCCTGGAAGCCCCAGCTGCATGTGGGTACAGATGGGGACGCATTAACATTGAAGAGTCCTGGGACTTCCCCGGTGGTCTGGTGGCTAAGACTATGTGCTTCCGATGCTGGAGGAGGGGTTTTGATCCCTGATGGGGGAACTAGATCCTCCATGTGTCAACTAAGTGTTTGCATGCTACAACTAAAGATCCCACATGCTGTAGTGAAGATCGAAGATCCCGTATGCCACAACTAAGACCCACAGCCAAATAAATGAAAATTAAAAAATGAAAGATTCCTTCCTCTGGTTCCACTACTCACGTGGGACCTTTAGGACCCTGAAAACCGCCCTTACCCCCGTCCAGGACACATGCTCCCCAGATCATTGCTGCCTGTGACTCTAGAGCAGCCCATCCGCCCCAGTCTCCAGGCAGAATTCTGTTGACCTTTCTGTGCTGGCCCAGCCCCTCGCTGCAGGGCTCTTGTGAAGCGGCTCGAGGAGGGGCACGGCCCTGCAGTCGAGTGCTGGCTGGGAGGGGGTGTGCTGGTGTGCGTCCTCAGGGGATGCCAGGCCTCGTGGTGACGCGAGGTGCTGGCTTCACATCGAGGTGGGCGCTGTGCCCTGTCTTCGGGCCCTGAGGCAGCACTGGTGTGCTTGCAGCCCTGTGCACTCTGCCCTCGCCCAGCTCCCCGTCAGTTCTCAGAACAAGTTCTGGGGCTGGGAAGGCGGCAGGCCCTGTGTGACTGCTTCTGTTGCTCAGAGTCTGTCTGTCCCTCCCTCACATGTGTGTGTGTGGTCTCTCTCTGTCACACACACTTGTACGTGCATGAGATAAAAAGCCACCAGAAGGGACTAGGCCACACAACTGCAAAAGAAATGCTTCCTTGATTTTTGAATTGAGAAATGAAATACTCCGTGCTGCCACATGGCAAGAATGGACTGTGGGTGAGGAGCGTCTGGTCTTAACAACCTCTCTGATCCTGGCCCTGCTTTGAGGGACGGATAGCAGGTCCTCATGTGAACAGCTCGTGTCTGTCTCCGTGAGGGTACCTGAGGCACTGCCATGGAGAATAGCCCATAAGACTTGCTGTATTCAGAACTCTTGATGTAAACCCGCTACTGCTGAGAGGGGCACTCCTTGAATACTTCCTAGGCAATACTTGGCTGAGGATACCTGACTCAGCTGCTGGAGTCAGTGTTTTCTGGGAGAGGAGCACAGGTATTGGGTGGTGGGGTGAGGGTCACGTGTGTCAAGAGAAGGGTCAGGAGTTGATAGGGCCCTCCAGACCTTCCTGGGCCTACTTGGTGGGTTTGAGTTCCTACCCAGGGCCCCTGCCAGTCAGAGGGGCCCGCTCTTGACGTTGTCAAGTGAGTAAGTGTAGGGTGGGGAAACCCTGCTGTGTGCTTCAGACTAACACCCAGTCAGGGTGACAGGGATTTAGTCTTACAGTGTTGGATTAAGGACCAAATACAAGTTGACATGGACAATTTTCTCTTTGCGAGCTCCTTAGCTACAAGTAATTTATTCTAACCTTCTTTCATAATGCCAATTACAGCTGTTAGCATGTACTTCAAAGGCAGGATCAAAATACAAAGCTATGGTTAGGATTTCCTGCACTGATATCCCAAGAGGCTTTAAACCAAGGTTGGATTGGTGGAGATGAAAGGGAGTGGGACTTTTCCTGAGTGTTCTTTGGTCTGTATGGATGTTGGGAGATCTTAGGGAGGGGGAGGGAGCCAGTCCAGAGAGGGTGTGGCCAGAGAGAGGACCAATCAGGACTTGTGGATGTGACCTGACATCACCTTTGTAAACATAAAGGTTGTGTGTTATTAGAACTCTGACTTTCACTGAATAGTTGGGGGTAGGTTATAGAATGAAAGATGGCAATGAAGAAAGAGAATGGGGTGATTATGAGATGGAATTCAGTGACAGACATGTCCTGTTGGACAGATCATGAGGGGCAAACAGTGGGACTCCTGGCTCTCATTTCTAGGGCCGGGTTTCTGATGTGGCTAAGGGGTGGACAGAAAAAGGAGCCATGTGCCAGCCCACCAGGAGCTCTGGGATGTCGGTTTCCAGGGCTTCTGTCTAGGGGGAGGGGACGCTGCCTGTGGTTACTGTGCCTCTAGCTGGTGTGAATGGACACCATAGACCGTTATCTACTGACTGTGCCCTCAGTCCCGTGATGGCTCAAAATTGTTGGGTGTTTATTGTGGGGAAAGGTAGGAGGCTTGGCCACCAGAGAAAAGAGAAACTGCCAGTCTTGCATGAAGGAAGAAGCTACTGGAGGGCTTGTGGGTCTGCAGACCATGAACATCAGTGCTGTTTGGTCAGTTGGAGAGACTAAAGAAAAGAAAAAAGGAAATGAATCTCAAAATGAGAGGTAAAGCAGAAAAATAAAGATATCAGGAGAAAAAAATATTTTTTTTTCCCCCAAGGGAGAGCAGAAACCAGAAGTAAAACAAAGGGAAAGAGAAGCTGAGAGGCAAGGAAGGAAAACAAGACATAGGACTAGCTAGAAAGGGGACCAGTCTGTTCCTTGACCTTGAGGTTTCTGTACTCTTTCTCTTGGTGGATTATCAAATTAGGAGAAAGAGACTTAGGAATATGCTACCAGTGACCTAGAGGTTATTGTTCTTGTTCAGTCTGTCAGCTGTGTCCGACTGTTTGCAACCCCATGGACTGAAGCACACCAAGCTTCCCTGTCCCTCACCATCTCCCAGAGTTTGCTCAAACTCATGTCCATTGAGTTGGTGGTACCATCCAACCATCTCATCCTCTGTCATCCCCTTCTCCTCCTGCCTTTCCTCTTTCCCAGCATCAGGGTCTTTTACAGCGAGTCGACTGTTCACATCAGGTGGCTAAAGTATTGGAGCTTCAGCTTCAGCATCAACATCAGTCCTTCCAATGAACATTCAGGGTTGATTGCCTTTAAGATTGACTGGTTTCATCTCCTTGCTGTCCAAGGGACTCTCAGGAGTCTTCTCTAGCACCACAGTTTGAAGGCATCAGTTCTCTGGTGCTCAGCCTTTTTTATTGTCCAGCTCTCACATCTGTACATGACTACTGGAAAAACCATAGCTTTGACTATATGGACCTTTCTCAGCCAAGTAATGTCTCTTTTCAATATACTGTCTAAGTGTGTCATTGCTTTTCTTCCAAGGAGAAATGCATCTTTAAATTTTATGGCTGCAGTCACCATCCACAGTGATTTTGGAGCCCAAGAAAATAAAGTCTTTCACTGTTTCCCCATCTATTTACTATGAAGTAATGGGACCAGAGGCCATATCTTTGTTTTTGACCCAGAGGTACCCAGTGCTTAAGTGCAAGCATAGAAACAAGGTTGCTCAAGTCTGTTTTGAAGCAGCCTTGGACGTTTGATTTTTAGAGGCTGAGTCAATGAAGCCCTGTACATTTTTGGCTATGCTCACTGCTTTGGCCTCCAAGGGCGAAGCGGTTGGTGTGTCCTGAAGCTCAGAAAAAAGCATGTGTTGACTCTCCGCTCACCCTGTCCCCCTACTCTGCCCTGTCCCCCCTCCGCCCCTGGCCCCAACTCCCGACATCTCCCACACAAACAGCTGAGACAGCATTTATTTCTCAAGGAGGTGTCAGCTTATGGAGCTGTTTGCTGCCTCGTTTAGGCGCTGGCTTCGTAGCCTCTCTCTGTTTGCTGTTAACTCTTCCTCCATGGCTGTGGGCTGAGGGCTGGTCCCAGCCCATTCATCTTAACCCCTCACTGCCCTCATTGCCTCACTGCTTTGTAGCCCTGGCTTCTGAGGGCAGCCAAGGAGATGGCAACCAAAAGATACTTCCAGTGACACTGGGCTTGTGTCTTAGATGAAAAAAATAAAAGGGCAGAACGTTGAGGTTTTCTAAAGGAGGCTTTCCCAGCTTCCTAACAAATAAGACTTGGCTCTCACATATGTTCCCATGAGACTGACGTGTGTGCTGTGCCTCTGTGGACTCAGCTGAACTCTGACGTCTCTTGGGTTTGACCAGGAAGAGATGATGCTAGGAGAGCTGGAGGCAGAAGGAGGATGAGGCTGGCTATTTATTCCCCTGGCCCCGTTCCTGTGCAGTCCTGACCTGGTGGCTTTGTCCTTTGACCAAAGCTTTAGCTGCTGTAAGATGTTCTTGCCACACAGCTTTCTTGGGTGCCTGTAACTGCTCCTCCTCACTCAGTCCCTGAGCTTTGAGGTGGACCAGCTCCCTGAAGCTCCCCGCCGTGGGCTACTGTGCCATTCTTGGTTGCTTTCCTTAACTCCTTCCCACACTTTTGTAAACAGTCCTAAAAACTTTTCTCTATTAACCCCATCTATTTACCATGAAGTAATGGGACCAGAGGCCATATCTTTGTTTTTGACCCAGAGGTACCCAGTGCTTAAGTGCAAGCATAGAAACAAGGTTGCTCAAGTCTGTTTTGAAGCAGCCTTGGACGTTTGATTTTTAGAGGCTGAGTCAATGAAGCCCTGTACATTTTTGGCTATGCTCACTGCTTTGGCCTCCAAGGGCGAAGCGGTTGGTGTGTCCTGAAGCTCAGAAAAAAGCATGTGTTGACTCTCCGCTCACCCTGTCCCCCTACTCTGCCCTGTCCCCCCTCCGCCCCTGGCCCCAACTCCCGACATCTCCCACACAAACAGCTGAGACAGCATTTATTTCTCAAGGAGGTGTCAGCTTATGGAGCTGTTTGCTGCCTCGTTTAGGCGCTGGCTTCGTAGCCTCTCTCTGTTTGCTGTTAACTCTTCCTCCATGGCTGTGGGCTGAGGGCTGGTCCCAGCCCATTCATCTTAACCCCTCACTGCCCTCATTGCCTCACTGCTTTGTAGCCCTGGCTTCTGAGGGCAGCCAAGGAGATGGCAACCAAAAGATACTTCCAGTGACACTGGGCTTGTGTCTTAGATGAAAAAAATAAAAGGGCAGAACGTTGAGGTTTTCTAAAGGAGGCTTTCCCAGCTTCCTAACAAATAAGACTTGGCTCTCACATATGTTCCCATGAGACTGACGTGTGTGCTGTGCCTCTGTGGACTCAGCTGAACTCTGACGTCTCTTGGGTTTGACCAGGAAGAGATGATGCTAGGAGAGCTGGAGGCAGAAGGAGGATGAGGCTGGCTATTTATTCCCCTGGCCCCGTTCCTGTGCAGTCCTGACCTGGTGGCTTTGTCCTTTGACCAAAGCTTTAGCTGCTGTAAGATGTTCTTGCCACACAGCTTTCTTGGGTGCCTGTAACTGCTCCTCCTCACTCAGTCCCTGAGCTTTGAGGTGGACCAGCTCCCTGAAGCTCCCCGCCGTGGGCTACTGTGCCATTCTTGGTTGCTTTCCTTAACTCCTTCCCACACTTTTGTAAACAGTCCTAAAAACTTTTCTCTATTACCTAGCCCAACAATAACAAAAACTGGAGGATGTGTGTGTTTGCCCAGGTATGAAGTTGGTTACTCATTTCTAAGATGCTTTCTGACACTAGGTGACTTCTTCTGCTTTTTGTTTTTGTCTGGATTTTTGTCTTTTGTTTTTGTCTGGATTCCAGTTTTGTCTGGATTTTTCTAAATGAAAGTCTGAGCAGAAAGCGCAGAGGAGGTGGCTTTCTAGAGTTTAGGATGCATGTGCCTGTGATGTCAACCAAGAAGGCCATTCAGCTGGGGTGCAGGGCTGGCTTCATGGATGAGAAGCCCATGCAGTCTCACAGAGCCCTGGTCTCCGAAGGGTCCCGCGTTTAGCTTAATTCTTTGCTGTCCCATTTTGAAATTCTTAATAATGTTCTATAATTATAATTTTCATATAGAGGGTCTTGCATTTTTATTTTATCACGGGACCCCATACATTTGCTGGTCCTGTTGGTATAAATTTGCTATGGATTCTATCCTGTCTCCAACGGGCATAAGTTGAGCATGACTCATCTCTGCCAGTGATGGGGATACAAGGCTGTGACTAGAAGGTTACTTCTTTTGGAGACCTTTTATTTCCTGGTATGTGGCCTCTTTGAGATAGAGAGCAGTCACTGAAAGATAATTCCTCTATATTTTGTTCAGTCCCCTTTTCTCCACTTAGAAGTCTGAATATAAGTTCCCATTATTTATGGTTGCATAGCAGAGCACACCAAAAGTGAGAGGCTTGAAACAGCAGCCTTTTATTTTGCTAATGAACCTGCGATTTAGGAGGGCTCAGCAAGGATGGCTTGTTGCTATTGGAGGCAGTGTTGGCTGGAGTAGCTCAGCTGGAGACAGAGGACCTGTTTTTGAGGTGGCTTAAACCTGTGGCTGGCAGTTTGGTTCTGGCTCTTGCCTAGGAGCTCAGCTGGGGCGGTTGGCTAGGGGCCCTGGTTCCTCTCCATGTGGGCCTCTCTGCACAGGGTTGCTTGGGCTTCCTTACAGCATCGTGGCTGGTTTCCAAGAGTAAATGATCCAAGAGACAGGAAGTAGAACCACCAGTCTTCAAATCTGGGCCCAGAAGCTGGCACAGCCTGCCTTCCATTGTCACTTTCACTGTTACAGTGCCCACGCAGATCCACGGTGAGAAGACAGAGTCCCAGCTCTTGATAGGAAGAGAGTCAGCAAATTTATAACCAGCTATCCTTAATCTTCTACAGTGAGCATGCTTATTTTATATATGGAAAAATTCAAGGCAGCAATGCAATGAAATCTTTCTCTGGGCAGCCACAAATCTGGGACAAAGCTGGACTCAGTGCCTGTAAGCTTGTGATTTCCCAGACTGTGCTCTATCTAGCGAATCATACTGCTGTTTTGCATAATCTAATAAATAGCAATAACTCTCCTCTGTCCTCATGGCCCAAGTTTTCAACCTCAAAGCACATTAGAATATTAATAAGGGAGCTATACCAGTACTTTGTCTTGAACTACCGAAATAGAGTCTAGGCAGTTAGAAAACAAAGGAAAACATCAAAACCATAAAACCAGACACTTCTCGTTGTCTTGGTTGATTAGATGATATGGCGGATGTAATATGGTAGCCTCACGTTATAGTGGCAGAGTGGGTAGCCCAGAACCACTTGCCTGAATGCCCAGGATGGGACTAGGAGGCCTCTTGTGGGTCATTTTGAGGTTATGAGTTCATATTAAAGGCTTTTGGGGAGCTGCCCAGCTTCATGAATGGCATGCCACACCCTGTGCCCTCTGGAAACCTCCTGAAGCTTATAGTAACAGTTGCCTCCGTCTTCTCTGAAAGAGCTTGATTGTCCTTGTGCAGATGGAGCCCCCGAATGAAGAACTCCCTTTCCCAGGAGTCTCTGGGTCAAGCATACCTTTATCCTTCTCCAATAGCACAGGTCTATAGGTAAGAACTTTCCCAGCCCAAGGTAACAGCCCTTAGCCTTTGATGACAGTGCTGGAAAAGAGGTTGGTGATCTCTAAGCTTTGCAGTGCATGGCCCTTCAGTATGGCACGGGAGTACATTTTCTCTCTTCAGGCATGTCTGTGCAGTGACTTCAGGGACATGAAGTAGATAAGAGCCAGCGTGTGAACTTTCACCTCTGCCAGTTATGGTACCTGGAGTTCAGAGGGATAGGCTACTCCTGTCCTGCCATTTCTTAGGTCAAAGCAGAGTGGTCTTGGGAGTCCATCAGTTTCAGAATCCAGTTGAGTGGAGATTTCTTGCCATAAAGGGCTTCCCTGATAGCTCAGTTGAATCTGCCTGCAATGCAGGAGACCCCAGTTCAATTCCTGGGTTGGGAAGATCCACTGGAGAAGGGATAGGTTACCCACTCTGGTATTCTTGGGCTTCCCTTGTGACTCAGCTGGTAAAGAATCTGCCTGCAATGCAAGAGACCTGGGTTCAATCCCTGGGTTGAGAAGATCCCCTGGAGAGGGAAAGGCTATCCACTTCAGTATTCTGGCCTGGAGAATTCCGTGGATTATGTCAATGGGGTCACAAAGAGTTGGACACGACTGAGTGATTTTCACTCACTTTCTTGATACATGCATCCATATGAAACTGGGAATGCGGTATAAGCATGACTGGACCTGAGACTTTTTACACAGGAGACTCTTTTCACTTGTTTATGAACCTGATAATGTACTTATCACTTCAGGCCTATGTGCCGGACATATTATAGAACTCAGAATAATAGATGCAGTTTTAATCTGTCCTCTCTGATTCCTGCCAGGCATCCTAGGGAAGAGTGAGGGACCCAGGGGAAAGAAAAAAAAAAAAAAAGTGAATCCTAGTGATTGAAATGCTTAGTTCCTGGGATTCCACTACATCTGTGGAGAAGATTTCAGATAAGTTTTAAGCTCTTTGAATATTAGAGGATGTGGGGAAGTCAGACTAGAAAGAGACTTTCAGATTTGGGGGACATTATAGTAAAACTGGGCTTCCCTGGTGGCTCAGATGGTAAAGAATCTGCCTGCAGTGTGGGAGACCTGGATTCGATCCCTGGGTCAGGAAGATCCTCTAGAGAAGAGAATGGCTACCCTCTCCAGTATTTTTCCCTGGAGAATTCCATGGACAGAGGAGCCTGGTGGGCTGCAGTCCTTAGGGTTGCAAAGAGTCAGACACGAGTGAGTGACTAACACTTTCACCTTCATATAGCAAATACTGTCAGGATGGCAGATTCTGTATAGAAGGCTCTTTCCCTGACCTGGGGTGATCTGATTTACCCAAGACCATTCTAGGAGTCGTAATCAAATATCATATTCCTTCCCAAGTCCTTACCCACATAGCATCCCCTCTGTATTGCCAAGTACCTAAGTCTGCACCAATGAAATGCTCTGAGCTCTCCCAGCTCTAGGTTCTGCAGTTGAGCCACAATTACCTTCCAGTTGATCTCAGTGACCCACGCTGACTGTATGACTCCCCAAATAATCTGCTAAGATAAGGAAAGACTAAAAATACAGGGACAAAGAGAAGGAAAGGGGGAGAGGGAAGGTGTGTGGGCCATATCCGCACCTCTCTCCTGTTGGGTGCAGGGCCCCCCTGCTAATTGTTCCTTTTGCACAGATGCGGATCTGCTTTATCTCCAGTTCCTGTAGGCGTGAGATGATGTCCAAGTACCCTCGATAACTCTCTTTGAATTACTGCTCCATCGTGGGTATCCTGTGGATTTTGATGGTGGTAGTTTTGAGTTTGAAATGCTCCACTTTGTGACTTTCTATTGAGTAAGAACTGAAAGGAACAGGCAGTTCAGGTGCTTCTTATCCCCTTGCCCTGCTCGTATATTTTACGATTTGAAGCCTGTTAACTCTTCCCATCCAGGAAGAAAGCTTGGATGGTAGAGAACAGAAAATGAGGAGTAGCAAGAGATTGAGTCTGGGAAGGAGAGGAGGTATCATCATCACCTATCCGTGTTGAGATTCCAGTTTATACTGCACAAAGCTAGACAGATTGCTGGGGTGTCAAGGTCCCTGCCATCCAGGAACTGTCAGACCACTGAAAGGGTCAAGAATCCAGAGAGCAGCAGCCTTTAGTCACCAGACCTGGGTTCATCTGATAACAGCCACTTATTGGTAGTAGAGCTCTGGGCAACGTTCTGCATTCCTGAGGCTTTTGCTCATCCGTGAAACAAAGGGAATGTGCCATGAGATTGTCGTGAACATCTAATGACACGACTTGGAGAGATGACCGTTTAGTGTAGGTAGACAAGTGTTTTTCTCAATTCTGTTTCTTTTTTCTGTCATTGAGGCAGCAAGATGGGCTATGTCTTCTCTCTGGACCTTAATATACAGTGACTTTTGCAGAGGTGAATGCTGTGATGTGGTTTGACAAGACCAGCTCAACAGCAAGCTTGTAGCTCCAGATTCAAACAAGTGATGGTTTTCATGGATCATGGGGAAGGTAGAAGGTTCACTCGTCTCCTTGAGCACCTGGCCATGTCAGATCCCCAGCAGTTTTGGTTCCTCCCTGGGGAAGCTTCTTAGAGACACACAGGGAGTGCAAATTACTCTGAGAGTTTGTAGCAGATGAACTTCCAGGGAGGACTGGGTGGAACTTGACTGGAGGTGGTGGGTGGAAGGGAGGATTCCTCCAGGAAGAAGGGCAGAAGCCACCAGGCAGACCATTGCTGCTGTTGTTAGATCCAAGGCAGAGGGCTTGAGAGGAGGTCACAAGGTGCCCTCGCATCTCAGGCTGGGATAACAAATGAGCTGACAATCTGCCCTCCAGCCCCCTACCAGGACTTCCTTGGTTTTGCCACTGGGAGCTCTTGCTAGGCAGCGATGCCGTCCCTGCCAGATTTTTGTTATTAAAGTTGATCCCATGTATCAGAGAGTGGAAAGCAAGCCTTGGAAATCGGCATCCAAGTGGGATTCGAGGCTCTCTGTAGCAGTGTGTGCCAAGGGCTGGGGGTGGGGACGTGCGGCGAGCTCTCCGCTCAGCATCCAGGAGCAAGCCCTCAGCATCATTCACTCTGTCAGGGTATCTCGGTGGTAATCACTTCCAAATGGCTATGGGGTGGGGAGGGGGTTCCCCTCCAGTCACCCAAGGAATGCCTCGACTTAGGGCGGAAAGGGAGGTTTTTCTGTAAGCAGCTCCTCTTTCCAAAGGGGACCAAGGGTAGGGGGGCATGAGACACCCATAAACCTCTCTTAGCATCATCTATAATAATATCCATGTCAGGAAAACAGAGGGGGAGGCAGCGGTAATCCAGGGCAGTGTCAGGCCCCAGATTCTGGCCTGGGAGGCGCTTTCAGATGAGCAGCTCACCCCTCCAGAAATGACCACTGTGGCTGGGGCATCTTCTGTGACAGAGATTGTGAGTGTATGCATAGACACAGACTCTGCTCTGGATGATAGGTGCTACAAAAGCCACCCATCACACATAGACAAGAGCTGCAGAACATAGCACAAGAGTCCAAGTCACAAGTCTGGGAGACTAAGCTCACATTGTTCCTTATTAGCTGTGTGATTTTATCTAAGTCACTTAACCTTTTTATGCCTCAACTTTTCTTAACTATAAAGTAAGGAGTGTACTCTCTATTTAGTAGAACTGTTGCTAGGAGTAAGTAATAAAACTTTTGAGAAAGGGTAAATTACTAAGTAGGTGCTCAGTACAGTTTTAAAAAATTATATTAAAGAGATCCAGTGTCTTTCCTATTGCTTTACCTTAGACACCTTGCTGTCTTCAGTTTCTACTGAACGCTTTGCAGAATCACATGTAAAGATCCTATCCAACGTGTGTCTGGAGCTTTCTTGCATTAAAAACAGTTTCATCTGTTTCATACCACAACTCACATCACTTTCATTTGCAGTGAGGAGCCAGAGACTAGTAGATCTGGAGTGATTTGGCCATGTGACCTGAGTGCCGGGCATTCTGGGTGTTCCCGGCTGTCCTCCTGGGCACGGGCTTGCAGAGAGCTGACCTGGGGTTCTCTGGGTGTCCTGGGTGTTCTCTGGGTGTCCTGGGTGTTCCCAGCTCTCCTCCTGGGCATGAGCTCACAGAGGGCTGACCCGGGACTCTCTGGGGCCCACTGAGAATCTGCCAGTGGCCACTGGCCTGGCCGCCTGCACTGAAGGTGTGTTAGATTCATCTATCTCATACCTGGACTGATCCTTTATTAATGTGCTAACTGGTTTTTTCCTCAGAACTATTTCTGCCACAGTTGATTCCTTTCTTTCTTTTCCTCTCTCACTGGCAAACAGGTTCCAGAAGGCCTTCTGCGACTGCTTGGCCCCCAGCAACAGCTCTGTATCTCAACCTCTATTAGGGAGGAAGGGAAAGCAGCATTCCTTACCGCGGCTAGTGGTCTTCCCTGTCTTTCTCTGAAAGTTGAAGTTTTAAATGCGCTGTTGCTCAGAGACTATTTTCACTTAAGATGTGAGTCCAAATGTTGATGGCAGAATGAGGTGCCTGCTATTAACTCACTGTGTGTCTTCTAGGTCCTTCCATGCACGGGGCAGGCTCCTCTGGGTGGAAATTCCCTGGAGGTGTGTGCAAAGTGGCAAGACCAGCTGACCTAGCACGGGTTGGCTGCTTAGTTGCAGACTCAGAAGGATCTGTCCTAAGGGTATTACTGAGGTCTGGAGGTTGCAAGTGAAGCACTGAGTAACTGACCAGCATCTTTATTAAGTATATACACACTGTATACATAGACACAAGAACCTGGCGGGCTACAGTCCATGGATTGCAAAGA
Source organism: Madoqua kirkii (assembly GCA_006408675.1). NCBI lineage: Eukaryota > Metazoa > Chordata > Mammalia > Artiodactyla > Bovidae > Madoqua > Madoqua kirkii. The sequence continues at coordinate 10,372 of SJYC01003571.1, read as the reverse complement.
GTCAGACATGGCTGACACAGACACACGGCACTGCACAGCACCTAGAAATCCTTCTGGGTGTGGCATGACCTGGAGATAGAGGTCCTGCTAGCGTTCTCTTTTCCTGCTTCTGGGACAGGCGTGTCTGTGGCTGATAACTGTCTCGAGTTGCATTATGGTCTTGGGCTTGTTCACACCAGCCCTTCCCCCACCCCTTTTACATTTCTATCTGGCACCTGAGCTCTCCAAAATTTTTGTGGAATGGCAGCCCAGCTTTCTGAACAGCAGAGATCTGCCAGATTTAAGCCTTCTTGGAACTAGATTCAGTGAGGTTTGGATGGACAGAGTTATGAGAACCAATGAACTAATAGAGACTGATGTTCACACAAGAGTTAGATTCCTCTCTTGCTTTCTTTGTCTCTTGCCCCCTGTTATCCTTCCACTGGCTTTCTCTCCACTTCCAGAGCTGTGCCCTGGCATTGCTTCCTATGCTGGTCAGCAGAATGAATTTCCTGCCATTTGTTTCACTGTCATTTCTGGAACGGGAAGGGAAGCTTGGCCTGCCTTGCCTGCACCGCCTGATTCCCTTGCATGAAGCCACAGGGAGTTGTCATTACTACTGCCCATATGCACAGACACAGCATCTGTCTTCTGCCCAGGAGGACACAGAGTGTGGCTGCCAGCAGCTCAGGCCTGAGCCCCAGCTCCGGCTGACCACTTCACTCTATGTGCTGCCCGCGCAGCGGGGAGAGAAGGAGGAGGGTGGGCTTCCGATAAAGACTGGAGTGAAAATCCTGTGATGCTGGGAAGTCTGGTTGAGGCAGCCAACACTGGCCGCCATATCTCTGGGCAGTGTCAGGGGCTGTGTCCTGGGTGTGCGATGATGTGAGAGACCGACAGGCTGGCAGTGAGCTTCAGAGGCCATCTGTGCTGACCGCACTTGGGAAGGCGCTGTCGCCATGTGATGCAGATACATGGAGGAAGAGCATGCAGAGGATCCCATTTAGTTTTTTGAGAGTGTACTGGTTAGCTGTTGCCACAGGAATGCAGCGTAACAAAGCGTCCTGAAGCTCAGGGACTTAAAAACTCAAGCATTTACTTTTCTCACTCGTGGGGCTCTGGGTGGACAGGGGCAATCTGTTTCGGGCTGTGGGCCACTTGGACTTGGCTCCAGGTGTTAGGTTGGGCTCAGTTCTTGTCTGCATTCCCTTCAGATCAGCAGTCATGAGCCACGTTCTCATGGGGATGAGAGCAGTTAAACCACGTAGGCACATTTGCTCACATTCCGTTGGCCAAATAAGTCCTGTGGTGAAGCCTAAAGTTCATGAGGGAGAGATTTTACTCAAAGTGAAGTGGTGGGAGTGGAGTGAATATTTATTGTCTGTAGCTGGGGTATAGGCTTCCTAGGGGGCTCAATGGGTAAAGAATCCACCTGAAGTGCAGGACACACAGGATCAGTCTCTGGGTTGGGAGGGTCCACTGGAGAAGGAAATGGCAAGCCACTCCAGTATTCTTGTCTGGAAAATCCCATGGATAGAGGAGCCTGGTGGGCTGCAGATCATGGGGTACTGAAGAGTCGAACACGACTATGCGACGGAGCACACACCCACCCAGCTGGGGTACAGGTCCAGGCAGCAGGCGGGCAGTGAGAAAGTTCGCTTCTTTGAGTGCAGTTCAGTTCAGTCGCTCAGTCGTGTCCGACTCTTTGCGACCCCATGAATCGCAGCACGCCAGGCCTCCCTGTTCATTACCATCTCTCGGAGTTCACTCAGACTCACGTCCATGAGTCCATGATGCCATCCAGCATCTTTGAGTGCACATCGAGGCAAAAGGGCTGTTCTGACTTTGCACGTGCTGTGGCTCTTGGCCAATCCGTCCTTGTCTTACACACTGTACCTCATCTCTTATCTCACGAAATTTTACAGATGAGGAAGCTGAGGCATGGAAAGGTTGAGCAAATTTCCCAGAGTGACCTAGTTAGGAAAGAGTGGAGCCTGGCTTTGCCACCTCAATTCTGATCATCTCCAGACCTGAGCTTTTAACCAGTATGTGACAGAGTGTCTGCCTGTGGCTCCCCCTCCAGGCCCAGAGTCTTTACACTTTGGATGGAGGGTGTGCATTTTAAGGAAACAATATCTGATCTGGGATAATCCCACAGAGATATAGACAGGACATCCTGTGTAGAAGACAGGGAAGGTTTTATGCTTTGTAGCTTCTGCCTTGAAAAATCCACCCTGAGTTCCAGAGCTTGAACCAAGGCTTTAGGCAGAGGGGTCTCAGAACCTGGCAGGGCATTGAGTGTGGAGGAAGTGGCTTCCTTCTCAATCTTACCTTGGCTCCTTACATTCCTATCTGGTACTTGTCTGCTTCCCATAATGCTTTCCCTCCTTGGGACCCGGAGGGCTGGCAGTCAGAGGGAAGAAGAAGGCGTGGGCGTAGGTGCTGTCTGGAGGAACAAGTCAGTGGGCCGCCGAAGCCAAGTCCGTGACCAGCAGGATCCCAGGAGGGCCAGCAGTCTGTGGTTACTTGGCCACTCTTCCAGCTGAGGAATGTGCTTCCCCCTTCTCATCTGTCTTGTGTTTTTGTAAATTTTGACGAGGATCTGTGAATAACCCAAAGCTCCAGAGTGGGTACAAGGTCAGCCAACCACAAAGTGTTCCCAGCCCCCAGCACATTTGGAGTAAGTCAGATGCCACTGGTGAGCCATAAAGGAGATAAACATATGTGGATAAATGCCCATGTAAAGATGGTGCACAGGGAGCCTGTCCTGGATTTACCTTCACATTTGGGAGCATGTTGGAGTTTTTTGTCTGGTAATTGTAGTCTTAGCACAAAAGAAATGTTCTCACCAGCTCTGTATTAATGGTTTCAGCCTAAAAGGCATATGAAAATTACACATTATCTTTCTCTTCAAAGCTTGAGAATTTCAGTATTGTTGTTTATAAGATACCCTTCCAAAGATGATTTGAGGCAATTTATAATAATATCAGATGCTATGGACTGAATGAATTTGAGAGGAAGGGACAGTCATATGTTTAACCCTAATCCCTCATGTGATAATATTGGGAGATAGAGACTTTGGGAGGTAATTCGTGTTAGATAAGGTCATGAGGGTGGGGACCCTCATGGTGGGATTAGTGCCCTTATAAGAAAATGAGGAGACCTGGGCTCTCTTGAGGACAAAGCAAGAAGGCTCCATCTGTAAACGAGGGAGCAAGCTCTCACCAGAAGTCAGATCTGCCAGTACCTTGATCTTGGACTCCAGCCTCCAGAACTTAGGAAATAAATGTTTACATTTTAGGTCAGTCTATGGTATTTGTTATAGAGTCTGAACTAAGATAACAAAGGCACAATAAAATGATTGAAGTAAGAATGAAAGAGGGAGAACAAGGGTGGTACGGAGCAAGAGGTGTTCCAAACGGCACAGGCTCAGAGGGGTTCATTCAGGTGAACGTATGAAACTTAGTTCTGAACATCCTGGAAGCCAGGGAGAAAAGCAAGTGTGCTGAGTTACATGGGGCTCCTTTGCTAGCAACTGGCAGCCTCCCTGGGCATCTGGAGAGAGAAACTTCCCCCAGCAATTTTCTCTAAGGAGGAGAAATCATATAGAGATGATTATCCTAGGAATACTAGGCAACTCAGTGGGCAGTGATTTTGTAAACATGCCTTTGCTACAAATTCAGTAAGAATTACTGCCTCATCAGTCTTCATGGCACCCAGGTAAGATAAATAGCAACTGGATACAGGTATGTTTGTTGGGCAGTAGAAGAACTGAAGGCAAGCATGAGCACTATCACAGTCAGGAGTAGTCAGGGAGGGAGGAGGAAAGGACTCAGTGTCCTGGCCATCTCAGAATGTTCTCTTCCTTCATTGCTACAGTGTGGCCGAACAGGAGGCAGGAAGTTGAGGGTTTCCTCTTGTCTCTACCATCAGACTGTCTGTGTAGCCTTGGAGAAGTCACTTAACCGTGGTCCAGCACAGTGTGGGCCTTGCAGTTTCCTCTTCTATAAAATAAGAAGACAGTTCATGTCCTGAAGACCCCTTTGTACCCCAGCCTTCTATGATTTGGTATTCTTCCCCTGCCCTGAGAGCAATAAACGTAAGTGGAACCCAGTGAAAGAAGTCATCTTACAAAGAAATACTTCACCTTAAAAAAGCAAGTGGCTTTCCAGAGATAAATAACTTGGCAACAGTTGAAAACAAAGGAGAAAGAAAAAGAACTGACTTAATCTGTGTTCTTTCTTTTTTGGTCCTCGCTGTCTTCAGGATCCCACTGCTTTTCCTCCTAATTTTGTTTTCTTCTTCAAGTACCTCTTGGAACCTGGCTGTCAGTTTTGACACTAGGGGAGCATATTTAGCAAAGCATTCTCACCTTTTTTTTCATTTGACGCTGAATTCCATCAGGTTGGAAGCTGCCTGTCTGTGTAAACTGGGAGGAGGGCAGTACCTGGGTGCTAAGGAAGCAGAGAATGGTTACATGAAGAGATGCGGTGCATTTTCCGGCTCCTTTTTTTTTAAAAAAATAAATTTTCAGCATTTTATTTTAAAAATTTTATTTATTTATATTAACATTTATTTATTTGGGTGTACTGGGTCTTAGCTGTGGCACACGGAATCTTTAGTTGCAGAGGGGGAGCTCTTTCCCGGAGAAGGGAATGGCAACCCACTTCAGTGTTCTGTCTCTGTATTCTTCAGTACTCTCCTTCTGTCCTGGAGAATTCCATGGACAGAGGAGTCTAGTGGGCTACAGCCCATGGGGTCTCAAAGTGTCAGTCATAACCAAGAGACTAATCTTTTCATTGGGAAGTCTTACATGTGGGATCTCATTTCCTGACAGGGATAGAACCCAGGCCCCCTGTATGGGGAGCATGGAGTTTTAGCTACTGGACCACCAGGAGAGTCCCTGATAGCTCCTCCTTGCCCTCTGTGTGAGCATGCTTTACATAAACTTCAGGTCTTACAGAAATCATAGAGTGTTAAAGTATTGTATTCGCAGGAGAGTGTATGTTTGGGGGCAATGTGTCTTGGACTCAGGCTAGTTTGGTGTGTGTGTGTGTGTGTGTGTGTGTGTGTGTGTGTGTGTGTGTGTGTATGAGAGTCCCCTGGGATTGCAGTATTCAGCTCCATAGGTGACAGGTGGGATGCCAGGCAGGTGGGTGTAACACCCAATAGAACTGGAGTCATACAAATGTCACTTGATAAGGGAAAGGGATATTAAGTGGCCCGTCAGGGGTTTCCACAGATGGCACAAGGTAGCTGCCCCACAGCTTCTCACCAGGTTTGGGATTGTGTTAAGCTGGTCCTGAAAGTTGGCAGCTTGGAGTCAGCATCAGGCATATTTGCACAATGAAGAAAATTTACCATGATTTCATATGTAAGGAAAATACATAATGGGGCTCTTACTTATTTGAGGGTCCAGAATCTACTGCCATCAAACTCCTGACCCTTAGATTCCCTCCCCTTTAGCTACCACTCAGAAGTCTCTCTGGTTTAGTTCTCCAAGATGCAAGTCCCTCTGTAATTTGCCCGTGTCCACAGGCATCCTGGGATTTGTGGATGCAGAGAAGCAGGTGGGGGGGGGGGGGGGAGTGTGTGTGTGTGTGTGTGTGTGTGTGTGTGTGTGTGTGTGTGTGTGTATGAGAGTCCCCTGGGATTGCAGTATTCAGCTCCATAGGTGACAGGTGGGATGCCAGGCAGGTGGGTGTAACACCCAATAGAACTGGAGTCATACAAATGTCACTTGATAAGGGAAAGGGATATTAAGTGGCCCGTCAGGGGTTTCCACAGATGGCACAAGGTAGCTGCCCCACAGCTTCTCACCAGGTTTGGGATTGTGTTAAGCTGGTCCTGAAAGTTGGCAGCTTGGAGTCAGCATCAGGCATATTTGCACAATGAAGAAAATTTACCATGATTTCATATGTAAGGAAAATACATAATGGGGCTCTTACTTATTTGAGGGTCCAGAATCTACTGCCATCAAACTCCTGACCCTTAGATTCCCTCCCCTTTAGCTACCACTCAGAAGTCTCTCTGGTTTAGTTCTCCAAGATGCAAGTCCCTCTGTAATTTGCCCGTGTCCACAGGCATCCTGGGATTTGTGGATGCAGAGAAGCAGGTGGGGGGGGGGGAGGGAGTGTTCTGGGCATTTCTACAATATTATATGCAAGTGCTGTGCAAATAAAATGCAAATTAAAACTGAGCGCTCTTGCACTGCGCAAAGGTGATGCAAATTTGCTTTTAATTTCTCTTCTGTGCATTTATTTGCAGGCACCACGAGGCATGGGGAGCTGTCATGGAGGGGGAAGGAGGGATAGCAGGGAGAAGCTGAGGCTGCTTTTGGTCAGTTGTGGACCTTATTGTGGGCCTTCCTATTTTCAGCACAAGTAAAGGAGAAAGTGTGGCTCTGCTTATGAGAACTGCTTCCAGCCTGGCATTTTTCTCTGTATTTAGAAATGAGGGAGGCTGGGGGAAGGGGAGAAGAGGACTTAATTGGGGTCAGGTCAAGTTTCTAATGGGAAAGAGATTGTGTTGGGCACTTTCTTGCATGTCTAGAGGAAAGCCTGGAAGCTGTCTGAACATCACTGATGAGAAGAATCTTTTCCAGAAGGTCACTGAGAGAGTTAACACACTCCTGGATCAGGCCTAAGGTTGTGACTAGGTACATTTTAGTTGACAGTAGGTTCTGGTCAATGTTGAGCTCAGAATGATTTGGTGGGAACTCAGGATGCCAACTGAGAGTAGGATGGGTTTGGAAGATTGGCTTGAGGAGGAGGCTGGCTTGTTCCCACCGGTTAGTATCAGGCTCAGCAGGCCTTTGTGAATCAGAATCTCCATGTGGCTGATTCTCCCCACAGGGCCACAAGTCAAGAGGCTTTTGATCCAATGGCCTATGTCCCACAGAAGGTTCTTGGGCAGCCTGTCCTTGATGCCTGAACCAATGATCTGACAATCATGCTTGGTCAAGGTCAGGCCCCTTAAGCAGGATTTAAAATTACCCTGCCTAGGAGGAAGTCTAAGGGAGAAAAGACAGGATTTGGGAGATGAAGTCAGGAGTCAGGAAGAGCTAACTGCCACCTCTTGGAAGCTACTAATAGTATAGTTCCAAAAAGAATACTTTTTTTCTTTTTTCCTCCAATGTGTTTCTTGGTTGCCCTGTTATCAGTTATACGTGCAGGAGCTCCAAGAGAAATATGTTTTAACATCCTGAAACTGAATTATTAAATGGGGATTAACTTGGTGTTGATTTTTCTTCATGGCTGATTTGCAGTATAAACTGGGTTTAAGGCATCTTTTACTAACCATCTGGATTTCAGTAGATCGCCTTAGATGAGGCATTCATTAAAGATTTCATGCTGATGTTATTTGTTTAGGCTTTGGTGCCCTTTGTCTGTTTTCCCTCCCCTTTTATTCAATAATGATATCTTTCAGGCAGAGAATACCTTCCATCCTGTGGTATTAAGGGCTTTCCATGGTGGAGAGCTGGGCCCCATGGCCAACAGCTAGGCAGGAAGTCAGAGGACTTTGGTGGACTCCCTGCCCGATCCCCAGATAGCCAGGCAGCTCGGACCACAAGGATGGAGCAGGTACCAGACTCCCTGTTTGGCAGATGCTTCCTCCAGCTGCTCTTTGAAGACTGGGATCCATTAACAAGGGAACTCACCTTTACATTTCACTCTTAAATGCCCAGAAAGAAATCATGGCTAAAATTCACATGGGTATGTGAATGTCCATTACCGCATTCTGGTCAGAGAGCAGATAACTGAAGGGAAAGGAAGGAGAGGGTGTCTGGCATTGAGATATACCAGGACACTGGCTTGTTAAAAATCTTGAGTCTGAAACATGCTACCCCTGAGCAGGTTATTCAGCCTCTGTGAATCTTATTTATTTTTTCATCTACCAAATGCAAAAGTTAAAATCTCTTGGAGTTGTAGGGATTAGTTATAATTATTCTTATAATGAGCTCAGCAGAGAATAGATGCTCAAATCCCCTTCCCATGTGCAGACACAGTTCACACAGCTGAAATCAGAATGTTGGCCTCACTTTACTACATCAGCCTTACAAAACAGGTACCTTCTTTGATTGCAGTCCCTCTTTTCTTCATTGTTAATTGCTGACCACTATTATGTATGGTAATTTGCTAGACTCATTATTGGTGATTAATTTGGTGTTTCCCCAAAGCTACAGTCTCTTCTGTGGGCCTTGGAGCCTGCCATTTCCAGAACAGCTTGACCTCGTGGGGATTCATTGCCCAAAGTGTTGCCAGGCTTTCCTCTGGAGCATGGTGAGGAAAGGTGATCTCAGCTGGCCTGGCAGCATTCACCCAGACCAGTTGCCTCACTCTGGCCAGAGGTCAGCCACCAAAGCACAGAATGGCACTTGGAATGTCACTCTCAGCCCTTTGGACCCCTGTTCTGCAGCCAAGCCTTCAGACTGTACGTGTTGGAGCCCCTGCCTGCAGCACCACAGATGCCCCGCTGTCTATTTGGAGCCCTTTGGCTGACTATGCAGAATTCCTCCCTTTGACCCCACTGACAGCAGTCGCAGCCCCTGGGTCACATGCCTTTCAGCTGAAAGTTGCACTTGAGCCTCCAGAGTCACTTCAGTTTTCAAGTGATGGAGGTCCTCCCTGGCCATAAATCAACTCTCATCTCCCCAGCTGGCTCTGTACAAAGCAGCCGCGCCAGGGAGGAGCCTGCATCCACCAAGGTGCATGCACACTGCCAGGGAAGGAAAGGAGGCAGGCCTAGGGCTTTAGTACCTGAACTCAAGCAGGTGCTTCCCTGGGACATTTTCAGTGTCAGTTCTTATCTCAGGTTTAACTCTCCCCAGTTCTGTAAAGTTACTTCTTTAGGACCACTTCAGATTGTCTACATGTCATGTATTTTTGCTTTCCTGGCTTAAGAAGCAGGAATTGATTTTTACAATGGGATAGACACTTGCCAAGCATTGTCACATGTAAAGCCTCCCCATAGCTCAGTCCAGTGGGTTGGGTTTTTATTATCCCTGTTTTACAGATGGAAGAATTTCACAGATGAGGAATCAGGTTTTGAGAAGTTGAATGATATGCCTGAGTTTGCACAGCTATAAATATTTATGTTGTTAATGGGACTCAGTTCCACTGATTCTGGGGCTTGGAGGTGGCAGAGCAGGCTGAACCTTCTCTCTGGCTTCATGAGCTGCCCTAAGACTGGCTTTAGAAGATCTCAGAAAGGATTATTTGGGGCACAGGTTTGGAGGACACAATAAGAGCCTGAAGTTGGGCCTGGAGTCTCCTGGGAATCTATTTCTGTTTTTACCAGCATCTAACTACTAGTTCGTCCAGACCCCCACTGTCTCTGTCAGAAGGTAGAGGCCCTTGTCTACCATCTTGCTTTTCCATGCTGAGTGTTCTACTCCTTCTGTACAAACTGAGGAGATCCCGAGACTTTAGACCATTTTAGCATCACTTGGAATTGAGACTTTGGAGCTGCTTTCAGCTCTGTGTTTGCCTGCTATGATAAAAGACACAACATTCCATCCTTGGGAAGCTTTAGATGCCCAGGTCCTATCCAGACCCATTATACCAGGATCTCTGGGGGTGTGGCTTGAACATCTGAGTTTTCAAAGGTTCTTTGGGGATTCTGAGAGTATGCACCTGGGACAGAGAAAAGGCTTTTTAAAAAGTCTCTGAAGGGAAGGGATTTCTAATACATGGGCAGACCCAAGGGCAGAAGTGGGGAGGGTCTGAGTGAGTAGAGATGGGTGTTCCAAACACTGTGCTGGATACTGGGGTGTAGAGATATCTAAGATTCTCACTCTCTTGATGATCTGATGGGGCAGATAGACACACAGAGAATTAACTGGGCACTTCTTAGGGGTTTGTGAATCTAGGTACATCTGAATCACCCACGGAGCTTGTTGTGTATGTAAAAACCCTTTGGTTAACACACACTAAACGTGGGCTTATCCTCCTGCTAAATCACATAAAGTCAAACCCCATAGATTTTCCTGAAACCCACACCATAATGGAAAGGAAATACACATTCTTTAGAAATACCGCACAACAAAATAAAGGTGTGAAGATACATTGCCTGTGATACCAGCCAGTTCAGGGAGCCCTGTTCTTTGAGATGTCTGTCATTCTTATAAGGAAGAGCATGTATCAGAAGGAAAAATATCCAAGGCCTGGACCCCATTGTACAATATCTGATTTAGTAACTTTGTGGTGGGTAGCACACATCTGCCATTCATCCTTCCTTTGAGGTATAAAGAGAATGCTCTAAAGCACGTGGGGAAGAAGCAGGTAACTCTGAATGGAGGCAATGAAGAAGGCTTCACAGTCAAGGTGATGTCTGGAGCTGGTTGGCTAAGAATAGGCTTCTTCTCTCTGCCGAGCACCGCACCCAACCCCAA
>SJYC01003566.1:0-27944 GCA_006408675.1 Madoqua kirkii | reverse complement strand
AAGTGTAAGACATATTCTTAGAAATCTGCTTTCATTCATTTGTGTAGTAGTACAAAGCTTTAGATACTTTCTTGAAATAAAGGAGAAAATTGAGAAACCCAAGAAGTAATTTATAATACACATCATACCATGCTGACTTTTTGTGAATAACCAAGGCCAATGGTGACTGTCTCTGTGTAGTGGGTTAAAGAATGATTTTAATTTTAGGATCTTTAATTTAATAAGTGACCGACTCAATCGATGGGAAGTCTCTATCCATCTGTATGGATGCATAGGGATAAGTTCTGTCTTAGCAGGCCTGATCTTCAGAGTGAGTACTGCAGAGACTGATCTATTGTGTCTTTTATAAAAAGTAAAGTGTTCATTCTGAAATTTTTTTAAAGGGTTCAGATTTTAAATTCATGTTATTGTAAAACAAGGTACACTGATCATGAGTAATACTCTTAGTGACTGTCTCTGTGTAGTGGGTTAAAGAATGATTTTAATTTTAGGATCTTTAATTTAATAAGTGACCGACTCAATCGATGGGAAGTCTCTATCCATCTGTATGGATGCATAGGGATAAGTTCTGTCTTAGCAGGCCTGATCTTCAGAGTGAGTACTGCAGAGACTGATCTACTGTGTCTTTTATAAAAAGTAAAGTGTTCATTCTGAAATTTTTTTAAAGGGTTCAGATTTTAAATTCATGTTATTGTAAAACAAGGTACACTGATCATGAGTAATACTCTTTTATAAGATTCTGAATTGTTGAAAGTTGCAGAAGATGAGCTTATTCTTTAGCTTTTTTAAAGACAATGTTCTGCTTGAGGTGATTTGGGAGGTGATGTAAGAACTGTCTTACTCGTGTTTTTTTTTTTTTTTTTTTATTTTCTTGTGGAATCTTATTTCTCTGACTGGGGATCAAACTCAGGCCCTCAAGAGTGAGAGATCAGAGTCCTAACCACTAGACCACCAGGGAATTCCCTTATTCCTTTATCCACAGTCATGTTGGGACACATGCAAAAGTGATCCCTTACAACTAAAACCTTTGCAAAACTCTTTTCCTTTTTTTTTTTTTTTTGACAACTAGTCATCTTCATAATAGAAAGTAGAAAATTAAATTATACAATTGTTGTTTAGTCACTTAGTTATGTCTGACTCTTTGTGACTCCATGGACTGTAGCCTGCCAGGCTCCTCTGTCCATGGGATTTTCCAGGCAAGAATATAGGAGTAGGTTGCCATTCCTTCTCCAGGGATCTTCGTGATCTAGGGATCAAACCTGTATCTTCTGAACTGGTAGGAGGGTTCTTTACCACTGAACCCCAAAAATTATAAAATGGGGAATAATAAAAGGATCCTGATGGAAATTCTAAGGAGGAACAGAGGAAATATTTCTAGTCTACTATCTGCAATTGGAGAATTGTAGTATGTGTGACTTCAGCATTATTTACATAGCCAAACGGAGCTTCTGATATCCACACCTCAATCTTGGCCCTCAGACTTCCCAGGTGGTGCTGGTGGTAAAGAGCCCACTTGCTAATGCAGGTGATGTAAGAGATTCAGGTTCGATTCCTGGGTCAGAAAGGTCCCCTGGAGGAGGGCGTGGCAATTCATCCAGTATTCTTGCCTGGAGAATCCCATGGACAGAGGAGCCTAGAAGGCTACAGTTGATAGGGCTGCAAAGAGTCGGACACGACTAAAGTGACTTGGCATGCACACAATCCCGATCCTTCTACAAGGAGGAGGAGCTTCTCTGTTTCAGTTAATGGCAGCTCCCCCCCACTTTTTCTTTTTGTAAAACCATTTTCAGGTTTTTTCCAATTCTCATGAGGCAGGCAAAACTGTTAAGTCTAAATCCTCATTACTCAGTGTGACACAGAACAGCAGCCCTAGCACCACCTAGGAGTTTGTTAGAAATGTAGAATCTCGGGCCCCTCCCCAGACATAGAATCAGAGCCTGCACTTCACTCAGTTTATCAAGAGATTCACGTGCATAGTCAAGTTACAGAGGGACTTTTCTAATTTAGGGCCATTCCCAGCCAATGGTGATTAGTGGGGGGCCATAAATTAATGTGGTCAGCAGCTTCCAGGAAGGAATATTCTGGAATCTTTGACTAGATGGAATATGACTTCTGCACAAGGAGGCAGCCTTCCTGCACCACCAGATTTGATGGCTTAATGGATCTCCTCACTCGGGAAGCATTTGGATACATAGGCGATAATCCATAAACTTGCATTGGTTCTAAAATAATGACTCAGCACTTTTGCCTCAAAAAAAATTAAGACAATGGAAAACTTCTCATGACTGGTGAGATTTTTACTATTTTCCCACTTGTATAGCTTGAGGCATAGGAATGAGCATTAGTATATTAATACTGTGTCATCTTTTAAATACTCATTTTAAGTTCTTTCTCCAAGGTCAACATACAAAGGAATTTTTGTTTATTTTCAGTCTGGATAATTTTTTTTGGTTTGGGTGGTCACTAAATTCTTCTTATTCGTGTTGACATTTCTCCTTTCAAGGTGTCAGTTTACCCATGAGGAGAAGAAGTTTGGATTCCAACTACATATAACCATTTTGTAGCACCTGTTAAAATGATAATACACCATACAAATTCAATCTGGCTGTGAGGAATCTTATATATTCATAATACAATCCCATTCCAGGTCAGAGAACAGAGACTGTGGAATCCGTTTCTGTGTAATCACGCAAAACTGATTTCACAGGACTTCATGGCTATATAGATGGCAATATACACTTCCTAACAATATTTTTCAAGTACCATTTGAGATCTATCAAAAAATTGAATGTTTTAAGAGCTACTTGCTTTCATTTCATTCTTAAGGAATGCCTTCTTTGATATTATATCACATGTAGGCCACTTAGAAAAATCTTTTCATGTATGTCCTCCGTAACCCTGATATTGGGATGAAGGAAAAGAAAACAAATTCAATACCTCTGAAGTTATATACATTATTGATCATATTAAACATTATTAATTTGCACTGTATATTTCTGTAATTCAAGTTTAGAAGGGGGAAACTAGTGCTCTGCCTTGTTTCTCAAGCCACTGCATTTTTCTGTTCTGAAAGGCACTGAAGAGTGGGGCTAGGCTTGGGCTCTTTTCTCTGGGTCCAAGGTTGACTTTGTTCTAAGGTCTGCGACTTAACTGCTGAACACGTGATCACTCAGACATAGGAGTGTCCATAGTGTGTCCAAACATTTGTTGTTTCTGTGTAATCATGCAAAACTGATTTCATAGGACTTCATGGCTATATAGATGGCAATATACACTTCCTAACAATATTTTTCAAGTACCATTTGAGATCTATCAAAAAATTGAATGTTTTAAGAGCTACTTGCTTTCATTTCATTCTTAAGGAATGCCTTCTTTGATATTATATCACATGTAGGCCACTTAGAAAAATCTTTTCATGTATGTCCTCCGTAACCCTGATATTGGGATGAAGGAAAAGAAAACAAATTCAATACCTCTGAAGTTATATACATTATTGATCATATTAAACATTATTAATTTGCACTGTATATTTCTGTAATTCAAGTTTAGAAGGGGGAAACTAGTGCTCTGCCTTGTTTCTCAAGCCACTGCATTTTTCTGTTCTGAAAGGCACTGAAGAGTGGGGCTAGGCTTGGGCTCTTTTCTCTGGGTCCAAGGTTGACTTTGTTCTAAGGTCTGCGACTTAACTGCTGAACACGTGATCACTCAGACATAGGAGTGTCCATAGTGTGTCCAAACATTTGTTCCCCCATAGTGTCCACGCATTTATTATCTATGCCTGTGTCAGTATTACTGCTTGGCAGATAAGATCATCTATACCATTTTTCTAGATTCCACATATATGCATTAATATAACAGTATTTGTTGGACTGCCAAGTGCTATTGTTGTTCAGTTACTCAGTTGTGTCTGATTCTTTGCCACCCCATGGACTGCAGCACCCCAGTCTTCCTTGTCCTTCACCATCTCCGTCTTCACCTTTGCTCAAACTCATGTCCGTTGAATCAGTGATGCCATTCAACCATCTCATCCTTTGTCATCCCCTTCTCCTCCTGCCTTCAGTCTTTCCCAGCATCAGGGTCTTTTCCAGTGAGTTGGAGCTTCACATTGGGTGGCCCAAGTATTGGAGCTTCAGCATCAGTCCTTCCAATGAATATTCAAGGTTGATTCCCTTTAGGATTGACTGGTTTGATCTCCTTGCTGTCCAAGGGACTTGATAGTGTTATCCAGCACCACAGTTAAAAGGCATCAATTCTTCAGCACTCAGCCTTTTTTACTGTCTAGCTCTCATATCCATACATCAGTTCAGTGCAGCGCTCAGTCTCTCTGACTCTTTGTGACCCCAGGAATTATAGCACTCCAGGCTATCCTGTCCATCACCAACTCCCAGAACTTACTCAAACTCATGTCCATAGAGTTGGTGATGCCATCCAACCATCTCATCTTCTGTCATCTCCTTCTCCTCCCACCTTCAATTTTTCCCAGCATCAGGGTCTTTTCCAGTGAGTCAGTTCTTCGTATCAGGTGGCCAAAGTATTGGAGTTTAGCTTCAGCATCAGTCCTTCCAATGAATATTCAGGACTGATTTCCTCTAGGATGGACTAGTTGGATCTCCTTGCAGTCCAAGGGACTCTCAAGAGTCTTCTCCAATAACACAGTTCAAAAGCAGCAATTCTTCAGTTTTCTTTATAGTCCCAACTCTCACATCCATACCTGACTACTGGAAAAAATCATAGCTTTGACTAGATGGGCCTTTGTTGGTGAAGTAATGTCTCTGCTTTTTAATATGCTGTCTAGGTTGGTCATAGCTTTTCTTCCAAGGAGCAAGCGTCTTTTAATTTCATGGCTAAATTATAGCACTCCAGGCTATCCTGTCCATCACCAACTCCCAGAACTTACTCAAACTCATGTCCATAGAGTTGGTGATGCCATCCAACCATCTCATCTTCTGTCATCTCCTTCTCCTCCCACCTTCAATTTTTCCCAGCATCAGGGTCTTTTCCAGTGAGTCAGTTCTTCGTATCAGGTGGCCAAAGTATTGGAGTTTAGCTTCAGCATCAGTCCTTCCAATGAATATTCAGGACTGATTTCCTCTAGGATGGACTAGTTGGATCTCCTTGCAGTCCAAGGGACTCTCAAGAGTCTTCTCCAATAACACAGTTCAAAAGCAGCAATTCTTCAGTTTTCTTTATAGTCCCAACTCTCACATCCATACCTGACTACTGGAAAAAATCATAGCTTTGACTAGATGGGCCTTTGTTGGTGAAGTAATGTCTCTGCTTTTTAATATGCTGTCTAGGTTGGTCATAGCTTTTCTTCCAAGGAGCAAGCGTCTTTTAATTTCATGGCTATAGTGATTTTGGAGCCTCCCCAAATAAAGTCTGACACCATTTCCGTTGTTTCCCCATCTATTTGCCAGGAAGTGATGGGACCGGCTGCCATGATCTTAGTTTTCTGACTGTTGAGTTTTAAGCCAACTTTTTCACTCTCCTCTTTCACTTTCATCAAGTGGCTCTTTAGTTCTTCTTCACTCTCTGCCGTAAGTGTGGTGTCATCTGCATATCTGAGGTTATTGATATTTCTCCCAGCAATCTTGATTCCAGCTTGTGCTTTATCCAGCCTGGCATTTCACATGATGTACTCTGCATATAAATTAAATAAGCAGAGTGACAATATACAGTCTTGATATACTGCTTTCCCAATTCTGAACCAGTCTGTTGTTCCATGTCCAGTTCTAACTGTGGCTTCTTGACCTGCATGCAGGTTTTGCAGGAGGCAGGTGAAGTGGTCTGGTATTCCCATCTCTTTAAGAATTTTCGACAGTTTGTTGTGATCTACACTGTCAAAGGCTTTAGCACAGTCACTGAAGCAGAAGTAGATGTTTTTTCTGGAATTCTCTAGCTTTTTCTATGATCCAACAGATGTTGGCAATTTGATCTCTAGTTCCTCTGCTTTTTCTAAATCCAGCTTGTACATCTGGAAGTTCTCAAGTTCACACACTGTTGAAGCCTAGCTTGAAGGATTTTGAGCATTACTTTGCTAGCATGTGAAAAGAGTGCAGTTGTGCGGTAGTGTTAATGAGATTAATAAAAGTTCACAAATATCTGCTCAGTTTTGTTCAATAGTAAAGATGCAACCCGAATAAAAGCAGATACCGAAGCCACTTACACCTTCCAGTAATTTCATATTCAACTTTATCCTCTGAGATAGGGCTGACCTTGTTACTCCCAATTTAGAAGATTAGAACATGGATGAAAATATGAAATGACTCTCACACAGCCTAATTCAAGATAATCTGGAATTCTTTTCTAGCATAGATTTTTACTCAACTGGTCTTCTTCAGGGACAAAGGGAGTTAGGACCTGTATTTCAGGCTCTTTATTAACCTCTCTATCCAAACACCACCACCAAGATGCACAAGTATCTTGTGTGTGAATTGCCTTCATTCAACTTTATCAGCTTAACTCAATGCATTTATTTCCAGGGGAAAATTAGGAAATGAAAAGGTATATATTTCCTTGAAAGGAGAACCTAGGAGAAATGACTAATGAAACTAGATAAGGTTGTTTGCTTTTAGGGAGAAACAAAGTCCAATTTTATTAAACTGCCTTAGGTGTTTCTTGTACTATTTTTGTTATGTCCTTAATTCAGAAACTGATCTACTATAATTATTAGAAAAATAGGCATTTCACTTTAGCTCAGTGGACTTGTTCCTGAAAGCTCTTGTATTGCATAATTAAAATAAGGTTTATAGGAAAAATAGAGCTGAGGCAGACTCTTCAAGATCTATGCAACTCTGTACCTAAAGCACTAACAAAGGAAAAATGTGGTGCCATGGAGAGGGTATCCCAGGGATACCAGAGATCACCTGCAGGTGGTGGAGAGAGTCACTCAGGGGAGATCAGAAGCACACAAAATATCATATATTAATGCAAAATGTGGAATCTAGAAAATGGTGTACATGATATTATTTGCAAAGCGTAAATAGAGACGCAGTTGTAGAGAACAAATATATGGATACCAAAGGGGAAAGGAGAGGGGTGGCAGGAATTGGGAGACTGGGATTGACACACACACACAGTTGATTCTATGTATAAACTAGATAGGGGTTTCCTAGGTGGCTCAGTGGTAAAGAATCCACCTGCCAAGGCAGGAGAGTCAGGAGACATGGGTTCAATCCCAGGGTTGGGAAGATCCCCTGGCGGAGGAAATGGCAACCCACACTGTTCAGTATTTTTGCCTGAAAAATCCCACGGACAGAGGAGCCTGGTGGGCCACTGTCCATGGTGTCATGTAGAGTCAGATACGACTGAGTGACAGCATGCAAGTATCAACAGGTAACTAGGGAGAACCTGGAGTATACCACAGACAACTCTCCTTAATGCACTGAGGTGACCTGTGTGGGAAGGAAGTCCAAAGGGGAGGCATGCACACATATGTACGGCTGACTCACTTTGATGCATGGCAGAAGCTAACAACACTCTAAAGCAACTGCTTCCCTGGTGGCTCAGTGGTAAAGAATCTGTCTGCAGTGCAGGAGACCCGGGCTTGATCCCTGGGTTGGGAAGATCTGGAGGAGGGCATGGTAACCCACTCTAGTACTCTTGCCTAGAGAATCCCATGGACAGAGGAGCTTGGCAGGCTGCAGTCCTTAGGGTCACACCGTCGGACGTGACTGAAGCAGCAGTATACCCCAATAAAACTTAAACACACACACGCACGCACGCACGCAAAACAAAAAACCACAGGAGCGAGGCTTTGATCTCAGGAGGAAGTGCAGCCTGCGGAGAGCCACGCAGTGGCCCTGGGGCTGGGTGGGGAACTCAGTGCCGTGCTTCTTTCTTGCTTTAACTCAGCTGGGAAGGCTCCTTCTGCCTGGACAAGTCAGGCTGAGGCCTTGTTCCTCTTGTCATTCTGGCCTTAGCTGCTTGGAAAGCTACATAATTCCCATGTTATGCAACCATCCTTTTCTTTTATAGGCGAGTGAATGAGTGAAAGAAAAGAAAATCACAGCATAGCAGAACAGCCTGCTGTGAAGCCAAATCATGGTGAGTTTCACCCACCTTGGTACATACTGGCTTCTGGACCATTAATTTGGCAATTTATAATATACCATGTTTTGACATAATTTTGTTGTTCCAGAGTGGCAATATTTATCTCTGAGAACATTGCTAATGTTTTAGACAATGTGTACAATCTCTTGATTTAAGATAAAAATAAGCTCCTTAGAGAAAAGGACTAAATCCTCATGTATATTCTCCCTTCATAACGCATAAGGGAGGCTACCCACTCTAGTATATTCTTCAGCTTCCCTGGTGGCTCAGCTGGTAAAGAATCTGCCTGCAATGCAGGAGACCTGGGTTTGATCCCTGGGTTGCAAAGATCCCCTGGAGAAGGGAAAAGCTTTCCACTCAAGTATTCTGGCCTGGAGAATTCCGTGGACTGTATAGATCACGGGGTCACAAAGAGTCAGACATGACTGAGCAACTGTCACTTCACTTTCATAATACATAATACAATACCTTGCTCACAGGAGACAAGTCAAAGATACCTGCGGACTCATTAAATCTCATGATTTAATCTTGTATAACCAGACTTACTCTGATAGGATAGAAAATAAAAACTGAAAAATTAGGGTTCAATAAAAAGTCAACGCAATTGCATCCTAATATAAAGAAGGAACCAAATTCTGTTCAGAATTTTATATTCAAAATAAATTTTTTTAATTTAAAAACTTAGTGATAAAAATATTAGACACTAAATAAGAAACATCGGTGACCAATGTTTTAAATGGAAAGTAAGATTTGAAACAAGTTTCTATCCTTTAAAATAGCACAAAAATGTCAGCTTAAATTCTCTTTGAAGACTATCAGGATGCCAAATTTTCAAATTTTGATGTTACACCTTTTGATTCACTTGTCAATATTGATAAAAATGAGGCATTTAAGCAACAGTTTTTTAAATCAAGTAAAGTGAATTAGTTAAAAAAAATGATGCTAGGGTACAATTTGTCTCTTTAGAAAGTGCATCTTCCTCTAGCAAGCATTTTTTATAAATTTATGTGGCTGTTCTATGCAAGATTAAATGTCTTTATCTCAAGAACTGCAATATCTGATAATATGCTGTCTTACAATAAAAGTATGATATTCAGAAGGTCTGGTAATAACAGATTTCCACCATTGTCCCAGGCAGGGAAGAAACATGGATATTGAAAAGAAATGATTTTGATTATCGTTCAATAAAAAAAAAATTATTAACAAAATAAACAAAATAAACAAAAAAGAAAAAAAATGCTTTTAAAAGTTTCTGATTCAACAAATGAGTCTCTTTTTGAAGAATGTAATTTTAGCTATTCATATTCTCCATTTTCTGCCTTTTTAACAAATGCTACTTGTAAGTGACAATTCAATCAAGTTTTCATAGCAATCTGTACAATTACTCTAGGAACTCATATACCAACATTCAAAATGGATAGTTTAAGGAAGACTATATAATTAATATAAAGCAGAAAATTCCCTTGAATACTGTGGTCACATGTGACATCTTCAGAAAATAGGATCTAAATATAAGAAGTTTATAGTATAGGCTTTTAAAATAACAGGATCATTTCAATAACAATTTTTAATAAATTATGATATAATATTTTGTATGTATCTTGAAATAGGTGATGTGCTACATAGACTTGTATGGACTATTTGAGTGTCTATGTCTGTGTACATATATACACATACAACAAGTCTTGGTAAAGAATGAATAAAATTCCAGTTATCCGTAGACCATTACCATATATTATGCGTGCATTCTCACACATTCATTAAAAGTTTATCCTATTCCATTATTTTGTAATATATCTTTAAATTTTCAGATGCTTCTGTCAATTTAGGAAGGATTTGCTAGCTAAAAATATTGTGCACCACAACATAAGCTATAGCATATTAAGAATAAAATGTAAGCAGGCACATACGTGTATGCCATTTTTGGTGACTGGAAATGTAGAAAAACCATAGCAAAAATGTGGACCATGCTTCCCTTGTCTTTTTGACTTCAAATTCACCACACTGAATGGATTTTTATAAGGCATATACTTGTTCATGACCTCTAGTGTTAAGAAATTCTGTCATGTTTGAAAACTAGTCCCTTGTCGAGCCTGTGTCCCTGCTAATAGCTGAAAGGTCAATGGAGCTGCTAAACAGTTTGTATTACTGTCAGGGTGGCCATGAAAACACCGCCTGCAGCAAGAGGACTTGGCAGCTGGGTCAACAGGCACTGTGGGGATTTATCAACCTAGGGAGGCCACTTGCATAAAACTCTGACTGATGAATTGGGACTAGACTGGCTTATTGGGCTAAACCCTCTCCATTATGCATGGGTTTTTTTAGGATGGCAGAGCTGCCTGCCAGCTCCCTGAGACATATGCGAAGGATAAACAGAACCAATTTCCTCTCATGAAGTGATTTTTTTTTCAGCATCCAGCATACTAAGTAGCAGATGAAGATATTAAGGGAAAATGTAAACAAAGAACAGTGGCGGGGGGCACAGTGGAGAGGATACAGAAGAGCACGTTTTTTTTTTTTTAATATTAATACCATCATATTTATTAGTTTCCAGACTTCCAAATAACCCATACCTAAACAGAAGAACATTGCAAACTGTTGTTACTAGCAGCAACAGTCCTTAAACAGAAAGGGTTTAGGTGAATTAGGAGTGATTTCAAGATGAGATTAAAAGTCATAGTTTTTCTTTTAGCAGCTGGTATATGAACAGTAAAACCATAAATACATAGATACCCTGGTTTAGGCATGAGGGCAGTTTTTGATATTGGTCATACAGAAATCTGGAGATAGGATGTTTCTGTAAAATAACCTCTGAAGCTGGGAATTTGCATTGTTAATTTATAGACCTCTTAAGGGAATGGGCTGTGTGATTTGAGTGGGTATAATAGATAAACAAGGTATTAAAACAGAGAAAAGACTGGGTACATTGTAATTAACTCAGTATGTTTAAGAATGATTTTGTTTTACAAATTCCTGGAGAAATAACCCTGGAAATATTTTCAGGTCAAAAAAGGGCCTTTAGTTTCAGTTCATCTGATACAAAAATTAAAGAATCTTTTTCAATAGTGTAAAAAGCTTTGCATTCTATAAAAATGAAGCTTGGTAAATTCATAACTCTTAGAATTCTTTCATTTCTGCTCCTCAGGAGCACTTGTGTGATTCTGAAAAGATTTAACGAAGAATAAGCCTCTAAGACATGACTTGAACAATTGAAAACTAGACTCAGAGTTCTTTCCCTGGTGGCTCAGACAGTAAAGAACACACCTATAATGCAGGAGACCTGGGTTCAATACCTGTGTCAGGAAAATCCCCTGGAGAAGGGAATGGCAACCCACTGCAGTATACTTGCCTGGAGACTCCCACGGACAGAGGATCTTGGTGGGCTAGGGTCCATGGGGTTGCAAAGAGTTCTTTAAAACTCTATGGACA
The DNA here is from genome assembly GCA_006408675.1 of Madoqua kirkii. Classification (NCBI taxonomy): domain Eukaryota; kingdom Metazoa; phylum Chordata; class Mammalia; order Artiodactyla; family Bovidae; genus Madoqua; species Madoqua kirkii. Next base: position 16,463 of record SJYC01003566.1, on the reverse strand, counting down.
TCTTGACCCTAATTTTGGCACTAAAAAAACCTCAAAAGTTGTGAGATCAATCACTTGAAATGATTCTTGAGTGCATGGAATGAACACCAATGGTTCTAAAGAATAGCATAGGCTTTTAAATCCATTATATTATCTTCACAACGCTCTGCGAGGCAGAAGTAGAATGCTCACCTGCACTTGACAGACAGGCAGAGGAGCAGTGTGGTGGCATCCATATTCCAAGATTCAGAGACAAGACCATCTGACTACTGGGCTTGCCAGGATCAACTTCCTTGTCTTAACCAGCCTTGGGGGGCACTACTAAATGAAACTAAAATGGTGGCCCAGTTCCTGTGCTCTGCTCTATGCATTGACATGCTGGCTGAAGGAGTCCCGGGACAGGGCACGCAGAACCCAATCCTCGAGGCTTCAGGGGACCTAGTGAGGTGGGCAAACTGGGAGACTGGAATCCTAACTCCACTCCACCATGAGACTTAATTTTTCTACCTCTGAAGGTATCCCCATGTAAGATGGAGGCAACATTCACCTCTTTTCTGCTTTTCCCTTAAAATCTCCTATGTCCTAGTTAAGCTGTAGAGAAAGCTGGTTGTATTCTCATGGAAGTTTCCTTTGATTACAATGGCATTTGTGTTTTTTTATAATAGGCTATCAAACCATTCTTTCTGAGAAGGATGCCCACTGTAAAGGATTTTACATTTATGTCAATAGTTAAGTAATATATAGGCTGGGGGCTTCCCAGGTTGCTCACTGGGTAAAGAATCTACCTGCAATTCAGGAGACGTGGAAGACATAGGTTTGATTCCTGGGTCGAGAAGATCCCCTGGAGGAGAAAATGGCAACCCACTCCAGTATTCTTGCCTGGAGAATTCCAGGAACAGAGGATCCTAGTGACCTACAGTCCATGGGGTCACAGAGAGTCGGATACCACTGAGCGACCGAGAACTCAAACAACAGATAGCTTGAGACCAGACCGTCCTTACAGATGGAGGTGGTAAGGCTGGGACCTCATCCGATCTTGTCAAAATGACCCAAGAATATGGCATATGATTTATAAATTCCCGCATCTTCTTTTTAAAAGGTTATTTTTAATCGGAGGAAAGTTGCTTTATGATGTCGTATGGGCTTCGGCAGTACAGCAAACATGAACAGCTGTATGTTTTCACATACCCCCGCCCTGGTGAGCCTCCTTCCCCTCCCACCCTTCTAGATCATGTCAGAGCACTGAGCCGAGCTCCCTGTGCTGCAGAGCAGCTTCCCAGGAGCTCTCTGCTTTACACCCGGTACTACCCTCTCAATTCATCCCACCTTCTCCTCTCCTTCCACTGCTGCGTCTACACGCTTCATTTTGTTGTGTGTGTGTGTGTGTGTGTGCAGGAAAAAAGAGAGAAAACATAAATCTTATGGTGTGTAAGAATGGAACGTCTGTGACACAATACAGAATATAAGATTTCGATGATTTACAGTTCTTTTCTTTTAGAGCCTTGAGTCAACTGATACTTGAAATTTATTCTGAAAACATTATTTGAACCAGTCTGGGTTCCTCCACAAGAATACAGTTAATCTAAGATTTTAATTGGAATGAGATATTTGTTGTAACAAGAAATATCTGTGGATTGTTATTATTATATTTTTTGGTTGATGAGGCTCTTTCTTCAGATTCTCCCTTAAGTGTTTTAGAAAAGCAGTTGTTCCCTGAAGCAGACATCCTATTAACATTGTGAGGGTAGTAATTTGCTCGTGTTTCCAAAATAGCCCCATTCACATATACTAAAGTGTCTGCTTATACAGACCTTCCACTCGTGTCGGGAGAACTACTATAATAATAAACGTTGGCATCCAAATCGAAACAGCATGCGGCTCCCAACAAATGTTTATGAAAACATTTGTTTTCTTACAGTCAGTTTAATTTTGAAATGTATGCCTAGGCCTGTGTACAAGGACGGTGTCTCTGGGACTCTGTTAATCCCCCCCACCTCCTCAAAACCAAACACACCTCTTAACCCTGGCCCCACACGTGACAGGACTCAGCAGAAACAGGCACCAGAGTGAAAAGTCAGGCCTTTGAGGTATGTCACTCTGAGACCACCCTACGAGAGGAGGCCCCGAGATCGCAGAGCCAAGGCCCCTCACGGCAACCCTGGTAATTAGACACTAATAATGGACTGAAGGTGTAACATTCACCTCAACTCACCACCAACAGACTAAACAATCCATAGGAAGAGAGAAACCTTTAGAATGAGTAATACAGCAGAAAGCTTGCAAAAGCGTAGCAACTTTGACAAACATAATGGAATAACAAGGGCTATTTCAAAACTAATGGCATTAGATCTGAGTGAAACCCTAGACTGCATTCTGAATCATTAGAAGGCTGCTAGTTTATGAATTAATATTGGTTGGATGTTTGTTCTTAATATCGCCAATTTCAATAATCACCAAGGTGTCTGATTTCTGATGTTTTTTCTCATTCGTTAGTTTGCTTCCGTGAAGGACACTCAAGGAGGAAAAGAACCCTTACAGCTTCTCTTATTGTGAAAGAAAATGCATACTGTTAAACAGAGAAGGAAAGAAGGAAAGCTATCATCATCGCTGTGTGACAGATGGGTATATATGATGTCCTCTGTCACAGACCATTTAGCATTGATTATTCCTTTTTGTTCTGCAACAACGTCAACCTATATTTTTCTCAGGAAAGGCAATGAATGCTTTCTGGGATGGAAAAAGGACAAGAACCTCCATTTGTTAGTCAGTGATTTTTTTCAGAAAAACATATGCCATTTATAACCTACAAATATTTTTAAAGGGGAATTAAATGAATACTTTTAGTAAACTTTTTGGATTATTGGAATGTTTTTCTCCTAAAAGAGACTTGAAATTTGGGGATTTCAATTTGCACATGGGCTCATGAGGTTAACTTAGCACAGAAAGAGTTAGAAATTCACTCACATAGTGGCGTTTTCAGCATCCTTGAGAATAACACAGACAAATCTCACAGATAATGTTGGGCAAAAGAAATCAGAAAGGAGTACATCTTTACGATTACACTTATACACAGTTCAAAAATGTGCTAGGTCTGCTAGTCGTATCCAACTCTGTGAGATGCCATGGATTGTAGCCTACCGGGTTCCTCTGTCCATAGAATTTTCTAGGCAAGATTACTGGAGTGGGTTGCCATTTCCTCCTCCAGGAGATCATGCCCACCCATGTAAGAACAAACCTGAGTCACCTGCATTGGCATGTGGATTCCTTACCACTGTGCCACCTGGGAAGTTCAAAAATGGGAGAAGTTAATCTCTGCTGTTAGAGGTCACAGGATGACTCCTCTTGGCAGGGGAGTTAACTGGAAATAGAAATGAGGGGTCTTCAGGCCACCTGTATCCTTCCATCCCCTCTTCTGGGTGCTGATTACAGTGTGTGTCACTTATGAAAAACTGTCATATTGTATGCTTATGATTTGGGGCCTTTTCTGAATACATGCTTCAGTAAAAAGTTTGGAAAAAAAAAAATTAAAAATTCATAGCACTGTGAAGCTAGAGTCTGACCACAACTGGTTCCACAGTGGTCATATATGTGAGTATACTGAAGTTCTGCAATAATTGTTTCTAAGCTGACACCTAAAATCTATTTGACAGTATGTAATTTTAGTGGCTTCTGAGAGTTTTGATTTTATCCAACTGACTCATGATGACCCAAGATAATTTGAAAGTTGAGTGTGTGCTGAAGTTGGGTTAGGTGGGTAGAGGGTAGCAGGGGAGGGATAATTATATTTTCTAAAGGATGAAACATTCACATCTTCCTTTTGCTGAAGTCAATAACAAAATACTTCTGTAGTTTTCATTTGTTTGGTAACAGAAGCTGTGAGCTTCCAGACAGCTGTCAAATGAGGCTTCGATATTGAACTGCCAAAAAAAACTGTGTGAGCATGCTCAGTTGCTCAGTTGCGACCCCAAGGACTGTAGCCAGCCGACCCTGGAGTCAGTGGCTCTCTGCTGACTACAAGGATGCTACGGCTACGTACATGATCAAAATAACGCTTTTGAAGGTCAGGGTATTGAAGTCTAAGTTTTAGAGACTGGAGCTGAGGGGCTCTCAGGAGAGCACTCAGCAGAGGGACAGGGCAGAAATGTTCATCTTTGAGTGCTAATTGCAATTCCATCACTAATTTGAATGCACTGAAATAACTTAGAGAATATTACTTGACTTAATAGAATATTAAAAAAAACCTCACCTTTTGGGATCAATAATTTTGTAGAGTTTTCCATTGTGAGTCTGGGTCATACTTTTACTACTTGATAGAATGTAAACTTCACCTATGGAGAGAGAAATACAGTAAGTTAGTTCACAGTATTGTAAGGCTTTACCTTCTATTGACTGTGTGTGTATGCTCAGTTGCTGAAATCGTGTCTGAATCTTTGCGACCCCAGGGATTGTAGCCCACTAGACTCCTCTGACAATGGGATTATCTCAGCAAGAATACTAGAGCGATTTCCTCCTCCAGGGGATCTTCCTGACCCAGGGAGCAAACTCAAGTCTCCTATGTCTTCTGCATTGGCAGGTGAATTCTTTTTTTTTTTTAATCACTGATTCTTTACCACCTGGGAAGCCCCATGTGTATGTCTATATGTATATTGGGCTTCCCAGGTGGTGCCAGTAGTAAAGAATCCGCCTGCCAATGCAGGAGACACCGGAGATGTGGGTTCAATCCCTGGGTTGGAAAGATCCCCTGGAGGAGGGCATGGCAACCCACCTCAGCATTCTTGCCTGGAGAATCCCAGAGACAGAGGAGCCTGGAAGGCTACAGTCCATGGGGTGGCAAAAGAGTCAGACATGACTAAAGTAACCAAGCACACACAGTACATACATTATTATATAGTCATACATCCTCAGAAGATCAGTGGCCTGAAGATTATGAGAGCTTCCCAAGTCCACCCTCAGTGGCTCCAGCCACTTCTTCCCATGTCTCCCCAAGGCTCTGGTATGAGCAGAGTGTAATCTCTCACCTTGATGATGGCCACAGCCTCCTAGCTATCTCCTTGCTCTTATCTTATCTTGTTTACTCTATCAGCTACAGAGATTCCTTACAAGGCAGGCGAGAGTGTATAAACTGGATCACACTCTTCTATATCAACACCCTCCAATGACTTCTAATTTCCCTCCAACAGCTTCTACTCTCTCTCCAAGCCAAGGCTAAGTCCTGACAGAGGTCATGACAATGTGGCCCTTATTGCTCTGATGCCATCGGCGAAGTTTCTAGCCTCACTGGCCTCCTGACTTTGGAAACGGGAGGTAAGTTCCTGCCCCAGCGTCCTGTTTCAGGCCCCCGCTGTTCTAGGCTGCTCCTGTCTTAGCATCTGTCCCAGGTCCTGTCTATCAGTACATCACCACTAGGTACATTTCCCCCCTTTCGTCTGTGTTTATGTCATCTTTCTTGACTGTACTGTTTATTTATTTTAATAGATCTTTTCAATTTGGACCATTTTTTAAGTCTTTATTAAATCTGTTACAATATTGCTTCTGTTTTACGTTTTGGCTTTTTTGGCTTTGAGGCATGGGGGATCTTGGCTCCCTGACTGGGGATGGGACCCCCTGCACTGGAAGGAGGAGTCTTAACCACTGGACTACTCGGGAAGTCCCCTTATTGTGTTCTTTAAAAGTACACTTGTCACAGCTCCTAGTACACTTTGTGCCAACTCTTTCCTCTTAGGAGAGAACCCCTCTCATTTATGACCATTCCTTCCATATAATTCAATACACAGAACTGATCATATGAATAGGGAATTAAAAGTTGTTTTTATGATTACATTTTTATGAGGCTTTAAAATTTATGCTTGGTTCTCATTCATGAATTAGTTTTTGATTTAGTCCATATTTCTCTATTTTACTCTGATATTATGCATTAAGCACACCCTACTGCTTTCTCACTTCTGGAAAGGATATTATGGGACTTATAATAAAAACAAACACAACAGAAAAAATGGCATTAAAAAACTAAGGAATGTAAGTAAAAAAAATTCATATTTGTTTCATCAACTATGTTATGTAGTTTACCACATTTAATCCTTAAAACAAATCCATTCTGATTTTATGGTTAAAAACGTATACACACACACATCCAGAAAAAACTCATTAACAAAATCAAGTTCAATTTATTATATGGCTCTTAATTAAAAACCAAAGAGTTTACATTAAAGAGTGAAAGGATATTTAATCTAAATTATGAAATATACAGATATTTTTGGTTTGGGACAGTAACAACCATGTGTGCTTGCAATTCTGATTCTCCTCCCAACATTGTATTAATTATGGACAGATATTTGGACATTTTAACCACGGTGGGGTGATGGTAGAAGGATAAATGATGGTGAGTTATTGGCAGTAAGGTCTGGGGCAACCAAAATTATTCATCAAAATAATTCTAAACACTTATCTCTAACTCTGTCACAAACAATTTGATCTTAATTTATACTCTAAACTCAGAGTTTGCCAATGACCTTGAAATTACATTACAGAAGACTGAAGTGAGAAAGGCTATATTTCTGGCTCATTTGAATGGGGTAGAAGAATTTCAAAGCAAACTTAAATGCAAGATGCTTGCAATGCTAAAACAAGAAAAAGACAGATTGGACTACTCTTCTTTGAGTCCCTATATTCCTGCACCTCTGAAATCTGTGTTTTGTGTTGCAGTAATCTAGTTTGAGTTCCTTGGCAACCTAAGTGAATGGCATGGAGCTATTTCTGATGAATTCTCTATTTGGTGGAGTTAACCCAAATCTGAACATTTAGAGTAAGTAATTATGATTTAGATGAAAACACAACTTTTCTTTTTTAATATCTAGAAATTCATGTCTAAGGCTAAAGGAGCAGGGTAGCCATAGTTTGTTTGAACATTGCTCTTTAAAGGGAATCATTATGATAGCTACATTTATCTCTGAAATTTAAAACTGGTAGCATTTCACTCTTTGGTAACATTCCAATTATCAATCTCATTTTGCTTTTTAAACTGCATACGTTTTGATAATATATCAACAAATAAATTGCATGTTATACTGGAGATTATCAAGGAGAAGATAATTTTCATTCTGTTGGAAAGCAAATCTATAAACTCAGATTATTTCCAACAAATTTCATGCCCTGATGGGCAAAAAAGTAAAAAATTAGGAAATGAAGTGAGATTCAGACTGCAACATATTTTCAATTTATTTCAAGAGACATGGATAAGTGGAAAGGTTTTCAGATAGAGAATATAAACAATGACTAACTGATTCAAAAATATCAGTAGCCATTTGAAATTTTCTGTCTCTCTAAGATTCAAAAATTCTCTTTTGTTTCCAGCTCCCATCTTCCTGCTTTGTTTCTTTCATGTTTCTGGCGTAGAAATAAGATTTAAAGACCCCCAGAGAAAGTTTATAGTAAGTGAATACTGAACTGGTCATCTTTGCTGGAGGTTACATTTCCAACAAACAGAGGTTGAGATTATTTTACTTGTTCTTCAGAGTAGAACAGAGCCTCTTGGGCAAAGATCGAGAATGGAACTTAACAGAAATAGTTTGTACAGTACCTAATTCGTCTTCTCCAAATCCCAAAATGTGACCTGAAAAGTAACCTCTACAGGAACCACCGTTGCCAAGACAGAGTGGTTTTTCTTGCCATTGTTTGCTCACAGGACTTTGCTGGAGGGTTAAGAAATTCCTACAAGAAAAACATACCAGAAACCTATGATGAAAATGTGCTTTTGCCTAAAAGACACAATGACATATTTAAAATAAAGCTTACAATAAATAATTCCTGTGCCATGGACCTGGCTTCTAAAGGGAAAAATAATATAGCCCAAAATGTGTGTGAATACTCTGAAAGTCCCATGTGAGGAAAAAGTACTTAAAGATGACATTTTGTTTGGAGGGGGTAGGTACTAAAAGTACCTGAGTATGAGAAATACCCTCCCCTTCATCTGGAGAATGATACTTTCTATCCAGGACTAGACATCATGCTGTGCTATTAATCAGAGAGAAGGACAGGGGAAGAGCACAGGGTCAGTTCACTTTTCTATTTCCTTTTAGTGACCAAGCATGTCAGCTCTGCCATATGCCTGGATGACAGTGACTTGGGAAACACGATCCTTATTTTGGGCTTCATTACAGAGTTTCTTATAATTATTGACAATGTGACCTCTAAGCTTTAGGCTAAAATTTAATTTTGTAGTATTCCTATCAATAGAGAGAAATTAAGGTCTGCTGCTAAAAGTCCTGAAAGTTTGGCAAAAAAAAAAAAAAAAATTCTTAGCCTTCTAATAATTTTTAAAATATTTATGTAACTCATATAAAACTATATTTCTTCAATTTACTCATGATCATGGTAAATTTATGTTAAGGATGATGGGAAGAACCTAAATAATATGAAATATCCATCTGAAGACTTCTCTGCTCTTAAAAATTATTTTATGAATTTGATCAAATCTGTTTCAAAAGCATCTTTTAGGAAAATCTTTAATTTCCCCACCATACATGGTAGAACTAAAAGTAAATAATAGGACTTCCTTCGTGGTCCAGTGGTTAAAAATCTGCCTGCCAATGCAGAGGACATGGGTTCAATCCCTGGTTCAGGGAGATTCCACATGCTGCAGAGCAACAAAGTCTGTGAGCTGCAATTACCAAAGTCCACACTCGAGAGCCCTTGAGCTGCTACAAGAGAAGCTCCCACCATGAGAAGGCTGTGCATGGTAACAAGAGAGCAGCCCAACTCACGCAACTCGAGAAAGCCCTTGTGCAGCAAGGAAGACCTAGCACAGCCAAAAGGAAAAAGGAGAAGAAAGACTAACTGGTAGAATTGAAAAAAAAATAATAGACAATAGTTTTTACGTGTCCCACACCTGACCTCCAAAGGGTGACATGCATTTGAGTCATTTCTGATGATTTGCCCAATAATCAATGGATATGCCATTCGATCTATCAAACTGTGGTGTCAGGAAGCCTACCCATTACGATCTCCAAACACGTAGCTTCCATAGAGTCTTTCTGACCGGCAGCCTCGGTAAACAAATCCACCAACCAAAGGACCATTACTGAATGGCTTGAATTCTAAAAGTGATGGCTCGCTTTCTGGAAATAAAAAGACATAATATTAGATCAAATGAAACAATTTTATAAAGGAAAACTAATGTAGGCCAGGGGGCTTCCCAGGTGGTGCTAGTGGTAACCACCCTGCCAATGCAGGAGACGTAAGAGATGCGGGTCAATCCCTGCATCAGGAAGATCCCTTGGTGGAGAGCATGGCAACCCACTCAGGATTCCTGCCTGGAGACACCCATGGACAGAGGAGCCTGGCGGGCTACATACAGTTCATAGGGTCACAAAGAATCAGACATGACTGAAGCCACTTTGCACACATGCACACACAACGTAGGCCATGCCACGATCACTACGGTAATTTACTTTAACTCTGAAATGTGTTCCGTGATACATAAGATGGATTCTTACTATTGATCTTTAGTGAAAATAATTAATCTTTTTGTTTAAATGTTATAAAATGTATAGGGCTTCTATGCATAGCAGAATGAAACAAAAATGCTCTGTAAACACTTACTGTTACTATAACTTCCAAGACATACCAAATTTTCAATGACAGTATCTCTGAACATTTTGGAAATCATGGACTTTAGAACTAAAATACTTAAATAATACTTAATTTTTTAATACTGAATTTTTTGTAGAAATACTTCTGCATATACCTCCTAAACTGAGTCAAACCTCTGTCAAATTTTATAAAATGTTTAAAAGCTTACACTTTAATGAAAATAAAGGCACGGTACATAAAAGGTCTTCAAAACCACATTTGTTGCACATTTTAAAACACTGTCACTTAGTCAAGAAATATCGTCATTTAAAATGTTTTAAGAGTTTTGTTTATAGGAGCATGTGGTTAACAGTCTGCTTCAGTCATTCCTTCAGAATTACATGTTAATAGTCATGTATCTCAATCTTTTCATGCACGTCATTATGTTCTCAAATATAAAGATGCCAATTACGATGAAAAAGATACAAAGCTAGCTGGAAATTAATCTGAAAATTACTTATTACATACTTAAATAAGTCACTATCAACAGGAAGTCTTTTAGGCAAAAGCTTTTGTGGAAAGTCCTTCTAAAGTCCTTCCCGATTCCCACATGATTATGGTGAATAGGTGAAAGTGTTCAGTCATTCAGTTGTGTCCAACTCTTTGCAGCTCCATAGACTGTAGCCCTCCAGGCTCCTCTGTCCATGGGATTTTCCTGGCAAGAATCCTGGAGTGGGTTGCCATTTCCTTCTTAGGGGATCTTCCTGACCCAGGGATCAATCCCAAGTCTCTTGCCTCTCCTGCACTGCAGGCTGATTCTTGACCGCTGAGCCACCAAGGGTGCCTGATGATGGTGAATATGATATTATAAAAAGTAGAACAATCAAGTTTTAAATGAATTTAATTTAAACCTCTCCTAGGGTACTTAGAGGCAGTATAACTGAATGTCTAAGGTCATGAACTCTGGAATCAGGCTACCTGGGTTCAAATCCAAATCCTGTCACTTTACATGGTATGACAAGTAACCTTTCTGGGCTCAGTTTTCTCATCTCTGCAATGTGAACAGTAAGAGTACTTCTAGGATTTCTCTGTAAATGAAATGAGCGAAGTTTTTAAAGTACTAATTACAGACCCTGGCATGTAGTAAATGCTGTGGATGTGGTTATTTGTTTTTTTTTCTGATTTATTGAGGTATAATTGACAAATAAAATTTGATATATATAAATAGTAAAAGAATTCAGCAGCTGTGTTTTTAATATGTAAATGTAGGGCCATCCATATTGTAATCAGTTTCAGCTGAACCCAAATTAATGTGATTGTAGAATTTAACCTACAAATATAGCTAAAATTCCCACAGGCTAGTGACTCATTAGATTTTTTTTTTCTAACCACATTATTCTTTGGTTTGGCTTTTATAAGATGCACACACACATACATGAATACCTGAAAAAAAAAGTAAAGTAAAATAACAGAATACTACAAGAACCAGCACAGCTGCTTCATTCCTAGTACTAAATAAATATCTCTACTGAATGAACAGAAGAAGCAATCAATTCAGTAATCTTCATCTACTATGTTCCCTGAATCATAAGCATATTTGATATACCATTTCCTCCAAAATGAGTAAATACAAAAATGTGGAAAAATATTAACTTTATATTTTAATATGGATCTCAAACACTCTAATAATCATGTCATTAAAAATAAGATCTAGACATTCCATCTTCATGACTTGGGTAAATAACATGTTTTTATAAGTCTATTACTTTGTTTTCTCTAAAATAAACACCTTTAAAAAATACATTCTTATTTGAAACACATAATTTTCATAATTGCTGAGACTAGTATGTTGGGTATTGAGAAATTTCTTACCCTTAACACTTTTTTTTTTCCTCTGTATAAAAGATGTTAAGACAAGTTCTCTCTTATATATTAAATAAATAGAAGGTATTCATCTTGATTCTCAGATGAGCAAAATATAAACTGCTAACTTTTGAAGGCCCATTAAATTTTTTGGACCTACAGTGCAGCATTCAATCCACGGGGAGGGTAATTACCCAAATGGAGCCCCTAGGGCTTGTAAGAATCACTGGACCTTTAAAGAAGCCAGCAACTGATTCTGTTACCACTGTAGGCCAGTGTTCTGATGCTTTCCTAAATGTGTATTTTGTAGAACTCCTTTTCTCTTCAATTAATACACTAAAATAAAACAAAGCCCGAATGAAAGCCCAAATCAACAAATTATGCTCTACTTACCATAATCTTTCCCCTTTATGATCTGTAGGATTCTGGCCGATGAGCTGTTCTTTCCATTGGAGTCTGAACAAAGTATTGTTAAATTGATGTTTATATCAGTGGGGTGTCGATCCACAGCGCATCTGTGACAAAAGCGGGGATGCTCATGAATTCCTACCAGGGTATGTTCCAAACTGAGAGATTCCTGACACAGGAACCCTTTGTGGGCTGGCAACGATGCTAGGGAGGATTTGGTTTGGAATCTCTAGAAACCGCCGAAGGAAACATCCTGTTTGTTTACTCTGTTGAAGTTTAATGAGCTCTGGAGTGGATTTCTTAATTTCTTTTGGTATCTCCCTCCATTATGAATGTGCACGCTGACTTAAAACATGTGTTAGTCTGTTGTTAAGGGAAAGCATGGGTATGATACCTGGGAAACGTACAAGAGTAAGGACAGTGGTACCATCAATTCATACCTTCAACACGCGCTACAGGAAACGTGGTCCCTGAGTTGTGATGATGCAGCATTATGATGCTGTGGCAGTATTTCATGGTCAGTGGAAACGGTACTTCGAGTTTTACCCTTCTCCCAGACTAATGACATGTGGTACATACTCTCTTGTGATGCTGGGCAGAGGCAACTACAGTTCCCAGCAGCCCAAGCCATCACTAGAGGAATCAACGATGCACAGACCACCACTCTGTATCCCTACAACCATTCTGCTTTCTACTTCCAGTATAACATTTGACAAATATTGAAATATTTGATAAATATCTCATGAAAACATGAGACATTCAAGTAAATAGCCTCCCTGTTGGCTCAGACGGTAAAGAATTGGCCTGCAATCAAGGAGACCCAGGTTCGATCCCTGGGTCAGGAAGATCCCCTAGAGAAGGGAATGGCTACCCACTCCAGTATTCTTGCCTGAGAAATCCCACTGACAGAGGAGCTTGGCAGGCTACAGTCCGTACGTAGGGTCACAAAGAGTCAGATACTACTGAGCGACCAACACAGACACACATTCAATTTAATAGGCTCTGTGTTAGCAGATTTTGCCTAACTGTATCCTAAAGTAAGTATTATGAGCATGTTTAAAGTGCACTCGACTAAGCTATGATGTTCAGGTAAGGACCATTAAGTGCCTTTTCCACTTATGGTATTTTCAACTGACAATGCTTTCACTGGGACTCAACACTACTGTAAGATAAGGAAGGTGTGTATTAGTTATAGTATTAATTTTGTGTTCCTTTTTTTAAAGATTTTTTTTAAAATGTGGACCATTTTTTAAATGTCTCTATTGAATTTGTTATAATATTGCTACCGTTTTATTTTCTTGTTTTGAAGCTATGAGGCATTTGGGAATCTTAGCTCCCTGACCAGGGACTGAACGTCCACCCATTGCATTGAAAGGCAGTCCTAAGCACTGGACCACAAGAGAAATCCTTTGTGTTTCTTAGACAGAATCAGTACATTCTAAACTGTGGGCTGCCCTAACAAAGGGGAGCATGGACTCCAGTTTAAGGAATACAATAAAGCTGGCCTCCACAATCACTAAAGTCTTTCATGTGGTCTGACTTCATGTTCACCCCCAATCTGTGGCCAGAATATTTCTGTGACATAAGCCACTGACTATAAACTCTATGAGGAAAGGAACTATTTTAAACCTTTTTATCACTGTTATTTCTGTTCCTTGCAGAAGTTCAAATCCAAGAATATAAGGAGGGCGCAGTATTTGTTGAATGTTTCAGCCAATGAATGATCAGGTATGGGGAGTGTGGGTTGAGGGAAGGATGAAATTGAATAATATTTTTGAAATTTTCAAAAATTTGGAAAAAAGTCCTGCACTGTTTTCAGGTTTCTTAAGCTTGGCATTACTGACATTTGGTGCCAGATATGAAAGAGAGTGAAAAAGTTGGCTTAAAGCTCAACATTCAGAAAACTAAGATCATGGTGTCTGGTTCCATCACTTCATGGGAAATAGATGGGGAAACAGTGGAGACCGTGTCAAGCTTTATTTTTGGGGGCTCCAAAATCACTGGAGATGGTGACTGCAGCCATGAAATTAAAAGACGCTTACTCCTTGGAAGGAAAGTTATGACCAACCTAGATAGCATATTGAAAAGCAGAGACATTACTTCGCCAACAAAGGTCTGTCTAGTCAAGGCTATGATTTTTCCAGCAGTCATGTATGGATGTGAGAGTTGAACTGTGAAGAAAGCTGAGCGCCGAAGAATTGATACTTTTGAACTGTGGTGTTGGAGAAGACTCTTGAGAGTCCCTTGGACTGCAAGGAGATCCAACCTGTCCATTCTAAAGGAGATCAGTCCTGGATGTTCACTGGAAGGACTAATGTTGAAGATGAAACTCCAATACTTTGGCAACCTGATGTGAAGAGCTGATTCATTTTAAAAGACCTTGATGCTGGGAAAGATTGAGGGTGGGAGAAGGGGACAACAGAGGATGAGATGGTTGGATGGCATCACCGACTCAATGGACATGGGTTTGGGTGAACTCCGGGAGTTGGTGATGGATAGGGAGGCCTGGAGTGCTGTGGTTCATGGGGTTGCAAAGGGTCAGACACGACTTAGCGACTGATTTGGACTGAAGCCTGATCTGCCAAAGGTGCTGTTCTGTATCCATAGTCCCAGTCTTGTCCTCATTAATTCAATGATTCCCAGAATACAATGTTTGGCAGGGATCATGACACAGACCTGCTGTGACTTAAGGTGGAACTAAGTCCATATAGGGTGACAAATTTTTCCTGTATTGCTTTTTTTTTGAAGATGGAGAGACTCTGACCAATAAAATAGTCTGACCTGTTTCTAACAAGAAAGAGGAAATCTGGAGGAAAAGTGAGGTCTCCCAAAGGTGGAGTCTCTGGAGGCCATGAGGTCTAGCTCTGGCTGAGTACCAAATTCACTAAGGTCCACTTGGCCCTTTTAACCTTTTTTTAGTTCAGTCTCTCAGTCATGTCCCACTCTTTGCGACTCCATGGACTGCAGCATGCCAGGCCTCTCTGTCCATCACCAACTCTGGGAGCCTACTCAAACTCATGTCCATCATGTCGGTGATGCCATCCAACCATCTCATCCTCTGTCGTCCCCTTCTCTTCAAATGAGTCAGTTCTTTACATCAGGTGGCCAAAGCATTGGAGTTTCAGCTTCAACACCAGTCCTTTCAATAAATATTCAGGACTGATTATCTTTAGGATGGACTGGTTGGATCTCCTTGCAGTCCAAGGGACTCTCAAGAGTCTTCTCCAACCTTTATAGTTTCTTATATAAAAAGAGCCCAGATAGTGAAACTTCTCTATATGATACTATTGTTGTTTTTTAGTTGCTAAGTCATGTCGAATTCTTTGTGATTCCATGGACTGTAGCCTGCTAGGCTCCTGTGTCCGAGGAATTCTCCAGGCAAGAATACTGGAGTGGGTTGCCGTTTCCTTCTCCACGGGATCTTTACGACCCAGTGATTTAACCCACATTTCCTGCATTGGAGGTGGATCTTTACCACTGAGCCACCTAAGAAGCCCATATATTATACTCATGTCATTAAATATATATCCAACCCATAGGATGCACACAACACTAAGTGAAGTGAAAGTGTTAGGCACTTAGTTGTGTCTGACTCTTTGTGGCCCCATAGACTCTAGCCCACCAGGCTCCTGTCCATGGAACTCTTTAGGCAAGAATACTGGAGTGGGTTGCCATTCCCATCTCCAGGGGATCTTCCTGACCCAGGGATTGAATCTGGGTCTCCTGCATTGCAGACAGATTCTTTCAGTTCAGTTCAGCCACTCAGTCATGTCTGACTCTTTGTGACCCCATGAATCGCTGCACACCAGGCCTCCCTGTCCATCACCAACTCCCGGAGTACACTCAGACTCACATCCACCGAGTCAGTGATGCCATCCAGCCATCTCATCCTCCATCGTCCCCTTCTCCTCCTGCCCCCAATCCCTCCCAGCATCAGAGTCTTTTCCAATGAGTCAACTCTTCACATGAGATGGCCAAAGTACTGGAGTTTCAGCTTTAGCATCATTCCCTCCAAAGAACACCCAGGACTGATCTCCTTTACAATGGAATAGATGGATCTCCTTGCAGTCCAAGGGACTCTCAAGAGTCTTCTCCAACACCACAGTTCAAAAGCATCAATTCTTCGGTGCTCAGCTTTCTTCACAGTCCAACTCTCACACCTATACATGACCACTGGAAAAACCGCAGCCTTGACTAGATGGACCTTTGTTGGCAAAGTAATGTCTGTGTTTTTGAATATGCTATCTAGGTTGGTCATAACTTTGCTTCCAAAGAGTGTCTTTTAATTTCATGGCTGCAGTCACCATCTACAGTGATTTGGGAGCCCCCCCCCACCCCCGCAAATAAAGTCTGACACTGTTTCCAATGTCTCCCCATCTATTTCCCATGAAGTGATGGGACCAGATGCCATGATCTTCGTTTTCTGAATGTTGAGCTTTAAGCCAACTTTTTCACTCTCCTCTTTCACCTTCATCAAGAGGTTTTTTTAGTTCCTCTTCACTTTCTGCCATAAGGGTGGTGTCACCTGCATATCTGAGGTTGTTGAGATTTCTCCCAGCAATCTTGATTCCAGCTTGTGTTTCTTCCAGTCCAGCATTTCTCACGATGTACTCTGCACAGAAGTTAAATAAGCAGGGTGACAATAT
>SJYC01003565.1:0-16037 GCA_006408675.1 Madoqua kirkii | reverse complement strand
AGAATTTTCCACAGTTTATTGTGATCCACACAGTCAAAGGCTTTGGCATAGTCAATAAAGCAGAAATAGATGTTTTTCTGGAACTCTGTTACTTTTTCGATGATCCAGCGTCTGTTGGCAATTTGATCTCTGGTTCCTCTGCCTTTTCTAAAACCAGCTTGAACATCAGGAAGTTCACGGTTCACGTATTGTTGAAGCCTGGCTTGGAGAATTTTGAGTATTACTTTACTAGCCTGTGAAATGAGTGCAATTGTTGGAATTGGAATGAAAACTGACCTTTTCCAGTCCTGTGGCCACTGCTGAGTTTTCCAAATTTGCTGGCATATTGAGTGCAGCACTTTCACAGCATCATCTTTCAGCAAACATAGCTAAAAATTAGATTTACAAACTATACATAATTAAAGCTTTAGAATACCAAGGGAAAGGCAGATTTGAGGGAGATGGAGATTTTCTTTTAAGAATGTTTGACTGAAACCAAAATAAAAAGAAAACTGAAGAGAGGAGTTGTTAATGTAATTTTTTTCTAAGTTGATTTGCTTATAGCTAATCTGCATGCTTTTGTATTGCTTGCCAGTCCAATGCAAAGTCCAAATCCCTGAAGATAAACAGGATTTGGGAGGCTGCCTGCTCAGAAATGCAAAGATTAACCTTCACTGTGTTCTTGACTTGCTATTTCAGTCTAGGTGGGTCCCATCTCTGTGCCTCAAAAAAATGGTTTCAGTCTATATATACCAAGGGCTTCTCAGGTGGCTTAGTGGTAAAGAATCCTCCTACCAATGTAGGAGACCTGGGTTCAATCCCTGGGTCAGGAAGATCCCCTGGAGGAGGAAATATTAACCCATTCCAGTATTCTTAACTGCATAATCCCATGGATAGAAGAGCCTGGCAGGCTACAGTACATGGGGTCGCAAAGAGTCGGACATGATTTAGCAACTGAGATGCTTGTAGGCAGTTCTAAGGCAAATCAAAAGAGTAACTTTGTACTTTCCATGATAGCACAGTAGATAGAACAGCCTGGCCTTTCAAGTTGGTGGGCTTAGATTTGATTTCTGATAAGGCAGTATAACCCACTGAGGGAGGACAGGTAAATTGCTCAGGCCATTTGAACTTTAGGTGCCTCATCTATGAAAAGAAAATAAAAATATCTACTTTATCTTGCAAGCATATTGTATGAGACATATATACAGGATGACCATGAAATTGATCATCTAAACCAAAAATACATTTGAGAGTAAAAGTGGCCTTTTAAAAAATTATGCCAAGGCAATAGCAGTAAAATAAGGCTCTCCTGGCAAACCAGCAATATAATATAGTATAACATAATATAATGTAATGCAATATAATTATGTACATGCTAAGTCACTTTGGTAATGTAATAAAATATAATTATGTGCATGCTAAGTTGCTTCAGTCATGTCGACTCTTGCAACTTTATGGACTATAGCCCACCAGGCTCCTCTGTCCATGGGATTCTCCAGGCAAGCATACAGGAGTGGGTTGCCATGCCCACCTCCAGGCGATCTTCCTAACCCAAGGGTTGAACCCCATGTCTCTTACCAGCAGGCGGGTTCTTTACCACTAGTGCCACCTGGGAAACACTATAATATAATTTCTACATATATTAAATATAACATAATACATATAATATTTATCATAATAAAAGGAGCCTGATACATTATAGCATCTGGTGTCAATTTCTTTACCTTTTATTTGGAACATTTATAGTTTTTAAAACACTTTTATATATAGCATGGGATTTTATAATCACAGGAGTCTTGTAAGGTATATTTACTTGTTCTTCTTTTACAAATAAAACCACTGGAGCTCAGGGAGCATAATTTCCTTGCTTTAAGTTCTTTGGAAAGTTGAAGAGGTGGGACTCAAATCTAATTCTTACCATTTCAAGTGTAGAGTATTGTATTTCTCTGTACCACAGTTTCTCCCAAAGAGCTTGTAAACACACTTTCTGTGTAATTGTGGGCTCATGTGGCTGGTATAATTTTTTCTAAAACCACCTAATTTCAATCTCCAATAATATTCTGTTTTCTGACATAAACTTAAAATAGCCAATTTTTATGAGTTTATTCTGAAACTTCAGATTTTTTGCTGTGGACTTATAGTCTACTGTGGGGTTTTGTTGCTGCCTATTTATCTCCTGATGTGATGTGGAAGATATTAATGCATGGATTTCCATCAAGCACTGGAAGTTCTTCACCATTGTCCCTGCAGGTGTCTGCTGGCATTGATATTCAGGCAGGTTCATCCCTCTGGGCTCTCTAACCATCTCATCCTCTGGTTAGAGAGTGCAGAGGGATAGCATCACCAACTCAGTGGACATGAATCTGAGGAAACTCTGGGAGATGGTGAAGGACAGGGAATCCTAGTGTGCTGCAGTCCGTGGAGGTCACAAAAAGTCGGACACAATGGAGAGACTGAGAACAACAAAAAGAAGAGTACATAGTTTATACATATATATGAAGTGAAGTGAAGTAGCGCAGTCGTGTCCGACTCTTTGTGACCCCGTGGACTGTAGCCCACCAGGCTCCTACATCCATGGGATTCTCCAGGCAAGAATACTGGAGTGGATTGCCATTGCCTTCTCCAGGGGATCTTACCAACACGGGGATCAAAGCCGGGTCTCCCACATTGCAAGCAGATGATTTAACTTCTGGCTACCATATATATATATGGGCTTCCCTAGTGGCTCAGATGGTGAAGAATTTGCTTGTAATGCAGGAAACTCAGGTTCAGTCCCCAGGTTGGGAAGATTCCCTGGAGGAGGGCATGGAAACCCACTCCAGTATTCTTGTCTGGAGAATTCCATGGAAAGAGGAACCTGACAGGCTACAGTCCACAGGGTCGCAAAGAGTAGGATACAACTGAATGACTAACACTAACATATATGTATATATGTTATATGTATTCACATTCACATATAAATATATATTCATATATATATATGTGTGTGTCCCAAATATATTTTTTCACATAATCTGTGAAATTAGTAATATGAGAAACTTGAGTCATAAAAACTAAATAAAACTAAAAATGAATTATTAAATACTTGTTAATTGAGCTGTTTCTAGTCCTATGATGCCATAGGTCAGGGGAATCCATTTTGCATTGCCCACATGAAAAATGCTGGAATATATATAACATACGGCTGAGCTAAAAGAATAGTAAGAGAGTACTGCAGAGGCAGAAATAACAATAAGATAAAGAAGCCCTGCAATTTACTTATCCTGTAAAAATACCTAAACCACAATCTGATTTCAGTCCTGAAATGTAAAGAGCTTCTAAATCATCACTTTTATCCTTACAACAACAACAACAGAAAGCTGAACACACAAAGTTAATTACTTTTTCTGGTCCAACCAAAAAAGTGAAGTTGCTAAGCAATATACCATATGCTGAAATCTGGAAAGACGAGTACAGAAAATGATAGCCAAGATTCGCTTACCTGGACATAAGCTAATGGAACTATCTCATGAATAAGCAAGAGAAGAGAAATCACAGAATTATAATTAGAGGTACAAAAAAAAAACACTTGACAAAATCCAACACTTATTCATGCTGAAAACTCTCAGCAACCTAGGAATAGAGAGGAACTTCTTCAGCTTAATAAAGAATATCTACAAAAAACCAACAGCTAACATTATAATTAATGGTGAGACACTAGAAGTTTTCTTGCTAAAATCAAAAACAAGGGAAAAAATGATTCTTTTCACCACTCCTTTTCCACAGTGTAGAATGGTCTAGAAAATGCAATAAGGCAAGAAAAGAGTAGAAATAATTGGAAAGAAAGAAATAAACTGTCTTTGTTCACAATGACATTGTCATATATGTAGAAAATCTCAAAAAGCAGACAAAAAGAAAGAAACCTTTTAGATATAATAAATGATTATAGCAAGGTTGCAACATATGAGATTAAAATACAAAAGTCCATTGTCTTCCTTTATACCAGCAATGTGCTTAGTTGCTCAGTCGTGTCCTACTCTTTCCAACCCCATGGACTATAGCCTGTCAGGCTCCTCTGTCCATGGAGATTCTCCAGGCAAGAATACTGAAGTGGGTTGCCATGTCCTCCTCCAGAGGATCTTCTCAACCCAGGAACTGAACCAGGGTCTTCTGCGCTGCAGGCAGATTCTTTACCATCTGAGCCACCAGGGAATCCCTTATACTCGCAAAGAACAAGTGGGATTTGAAACTAAAAGCATAATATGATGTTTCTTAGCACCCCAAAATGAAACAATTGAGTAGATACATAATAAATATTATGATGTATAGGAGAAAACTACCAAACTCTGATTTTAAAAACCAAAAAACTAAAAAAGCTCCATGTTTTTAGATAGGAAGATGCAGTATTGTCAAGATGACAGTTTTCCTGAACTCAACCTAAAGTACCATTCAAAGTCTCAAGGTTATTTTGTGAACATAGACAAACTAATCCTAAAGTTTATGTGACGAGGGAAAAGACCCAGAATAGCCAACACAGTACTGAAGGAGAACCAAACTGAACTGATACCACCCGACTTCAAGATTTACTATAACCTGAAACCATGAAGGGGGCTTCCCAGGCTCAGTGGCAAAGAATCCATCTGCCAATGCAGAGATGCAGATGTGGGTTCACTCTCTGGGCCGGGAAGTTCCCCTGGAGAAGGAAATGGCAACCCACTCAAGTATTCTTGCCTGGAAATTTCCATAAACAAAAGAGCCTGGTGGGCTACTGTCCGTGGGGTCACAAAAATGTCAGAAACTACTTTGCAACCAAACTAACAAAATCTTACTACAATCCAGCAATTGTACTCATCAATATTCACCCAAATAGTCTGGGAACTTCTGTTACATAAACACCTTCGTGTGAATATTCATGATCAAAACATAATTGCCAAAAATTGGAAGCATCCAAGATGTTCTTCAGTTGGTGACTGGATAAACTATAGTATACCCATACAATGGAATAAGCTCACAATCCGGGGCCTGACATGGAAGAAGTTAAAATGCACATTGCTAGGGAAAGACGTCAGACTGAAAAGGTCACATATATTCCAATTATGACTTGACACATTTGCTAGTGGATAGGAGTGAAAGAGCAGTCATTCTGTCTTTTTATTTTTTCTTCTGTAGTACTAAAACAGCTCCTTCACTAGTCCTCCTAGCTCCAGCTTTACCTACATCCTCCTAGTTCATCTTGGCACTGAAACAGCAGTGACCTTTGTAAAACAAAAAGGCGTCATGTCATCCTTGTGTCTATACTATGTTAATGGCTTCTCATCATCTGCACTGCCTTGGCTTGGTATCATTTAAACCTAATTAGAAATGTCTTAGCTCTTCATGATGTGGGTCCTTTTCCAGTCCAGTCACTCACAGCTCCCCTTAGTTGCACTTTTATTTTGCCAGGCTCTAGTTCCCCATGTGCACTGTGACTTTTTAAGGTCCCATGTTTTGGTTTTATCTTATGAGGTTGTGAAGGTACCTGTAGGAGTGATGATGCGGTTACAAATGGAGACACCCAACTGCTAGAGGTGAGACTCCCAGACTAGAGTCATAGGCACAGCCTCTTAAATCTATTAATTTCAGTTCAGTTCAGTCACTCAGTCATGTCCGATTCTTTGTGACCCAATGAACTGCAGCATTCCAGGCCTCCATGTCCATCACCAACTCCCAGAGCCTACCCAAACTCATGTCCATTGAGTCGGTGATGCCATCCAACCATCTCATCCTCTGTCATCCCCTTCTCCTCCTGCCTTCAATCTTTCCCAGCATCAGGGTCTTTTCAAATGAGTCAGCTCTTCACATCAGGTGGCCAAACTATTGGAGTTTCGGCTTCAACCTCAGTCCCTCCAATGAACACCCAGGACTGATCTCCTTTAGGATGGACTGGTTGAATCTCCTTACAGTCCAAGGGACTCTCAAGAGTCTTCTCCAACACCACAGTTCAAAAGCATCAATTCTTTGGCACTCAGCTTTCTTTATAGTCCAACTCTCACATTCTTACATGACTACTGGAAAAACCATAGCCTTGACTAGATGGACATTTGTTGGCTAAGTAATGCCTCTGCTTTTTAATATGCTGTCTAGGTTGGTCATAACTTTCCTTCCAAGGAGTAAGTGTCTTTTAATTTCATGGCTGCAGTCATCATCTGCAGTGATTTTGGAGCCCCCAAAAATAAAGTCAGCCACTGTTTCCACTGTTTCCCCATCTATTTGCCATGAAGTGATGGGACCGGATGCCATGGTCTTAGTCTATATAGGCAGGAAACAAAATAAGTCTGGAGCAGAGGCCATGTGAAAGCAGAATAAATTATAAGATACTTGGTTCTTTATAAAAGAAGGCATTCAGTGGGGATCATATGAGATATTCTTCTGCTTATCTGGGCTACTGAGTCACTCTGAATCACTTTAATGCTCCCACAAACTCTATACATTTCCAGCTGCCAATTTCTTGGGTGTTCTAGTAATATGAGCACAAGAAAAGAAACTCAGAAATTAACACCAAACGTGTTCCTCTTCCAAAAATGAGTAAAAATTAAAAATTCAAATTATATGACCGAATCCTTTGATAAATTTAGAAAAGTCCTTAATATAAGGTACATAATTCTATTTCAATATAGTGCCTTGGTATGAAATATTATTCTAGTGAAGATAATTATATATTGCAAATTATTAAATTAAAAACTCTGGCCTAGGAAATTTAGTGACATTTCTTAAGCATCACTTACAATTAAATTATAGTTGAAATTAATAATAATTTCCAACTTATATAAAGCTGGTTTGAATTCCTTGGCCCAGAATCCAAAGCTTTTCACTTATTAACTTTCAAATACAAACTAGGAAACAAAACCAAATCAGTTGATTACCATGTTTCAAAGTTAACTTCTCTTATTTCTACTTTCAAGTTAAATTCAGGAAGAATTTATTGTTAGTCAATCATACAAGTTAATTTTTAATTTAAAACAAAGTTTTTTTTTTTTAATTTTGCATTCTTTATGAGCATCCTCAAACCTCTACTTAGTCTATATAGGCAGGAAACAAAATAAGTCTGGAGCAGAGGCCATGTGAAAGCAGAATAAATTATAAGATACTTGGTTCTTTATAAAAGAAGGCATTCAGTGGGGATCATATGAGATATTCTTCTGCTTATCTGGGCTACTGAGTCACTCTGAATCACTTTAATGCTCCCACAAACTCTATACATTTCCAGCTGCCAATTTCTTGGGTGTTCTAGTAATATGAGCACAAGAAAAGAAACTCAGAAATTAACACCAAACGTGTTCCTCTTCCAAAAATGAGTAAAAATTAAAAATTCAAATTATATGACCGAATCCTTTGATAAATTTAGAAAAGTCCTTAATATAAGGTACATAATTCTATTTCAATATAGTGCCTTGGTATGAAATATTATTCTAGTGAAAATAATTATATATTGCAAATTATTAAATTAAGAACTCTGGCCTAGGAAATTTAGTGACATTTCTTAAGCATCACTTACAATTAAATTATAGTTGAAATTAATAATAATTTCCAACTTATATAAAGCTGGTTTGAATTCCTTGGCCCAGAATCCAAAGCTTTTCACTTATTAACTTTCAAATACAAACTAGGAAACAAAACCAAATCAGTTGATTACCATGTTTCAAAGTTAACTTCTCTTATTTCTACTTTCAAGTTAAATTCAGGAAGAATTTATTGTTAGTCAATCATACAAGTTAATTTTTAATTTAAAACAAAGTTTTTTTTTTTTAATTTTGCATTCTTTATGAGCATCCTCAAACCTCTACTCTCTATCAAACATTAAGTATTACAAGTCATGGTCCTGCTATTTTCCCCATTCTGATTTGTCATCCCAAAGCCCTACTGTCAGTACCAAATCCTTACCTTACCATTCCATAGCAAAATAATTCAATTTTCAAGACTTGAAATGCACTGAAGCTAGACTTCATGGCTAGGTTTCCAGATACAAAAGCATCTCTAATAATTCTTGAAGATTACACCATTTATCTTTAAGAATTTCCCTACATAGAGAACTGAGAACTGACATTAATTTTGCAACTCTTCCTCAAAGTGATATTTTTGTCAGAATGCAAGACAAGTCAAAATTTTCAGGCTTAAACAAATAATAATTTAAAAGCAATACTTAGACCCCCATCTGGAACCAATTTACTTCTCGTCTGAACTTCTGGCTTTATAAAGCACCCAGTTTTATATTGCATTAATTTTAAATTTCCATTAAATTGCTCAATTTCCATGTTTTTATGGGGCTTCAATTTTTTAAAATTTCAGTTTATTTTGACCATCACAGGAAATGGAGCAAGGAGTAGAAGATTGGGGCTGGTACTGCTTCAGAAACTATATGAACAAATTTTTGTCCTCTGACTTGATCTGTTCATTTTTTTAGTTTGGCTAGAAATTTGAAGAGTTGACATGGAGAAGAAAATAGGAAGTAAAAGAGTTCACTATTAAGATGAGACTGAAGATAGAGTTCTGTGCTCAGTCCTCTGTTCTTATTTTAAACTTTCTACATGGGGCATCTTAACCATGCCCTTTGTATTTGCAAATCCCTAGATCAGTCTATCAGTGATCAATTCTGTTCAGCTTCATGCTATGATGTCAGCTGCCTGTGGGGCAATGCTTACCTGTGACTGGAATATGACAGGTATTTAGTAGATATACATTGAATGTATGATAGATGAGTGAATGGATGAAAGGATATAAGATGGATGGATGGATGGAAGGAGAGATAGTACTTCTGTACCTGGATATTGTCATTAATGTCTCATGTTCAAGTCCAGTCTCACCTTCTCTTAACTGACTTTTTCATTTTCTGCCTCAGAGAATAATGCTACTCCTATACTTTTATTCCATATTGGACCAGTCCCTCCATCACTCTCTGTAGCTAGTCAGTGAACAATTTCTATAGGTAACCAACTCAAATTAGGCCACCTTTCTACTCAGAATCTGTGTGCCCATAGACTTCAGAGTAAAATTCAAGCTCTTCAATGTGGTATATAAGCTCCTTCATAGACTGGTCTCTGAAGAACCTCACAAACTACCCCTGACATAGTTCTGCCCACATACCACTCAACCTACCTTGAACCACTTGCACTCCTAAACCAACCAGAGTCTCCCATTTCTAGGCCTTTGAACATGATGCTCCTTGCTCATAGTGCTCTCCCTAAGTTAGCAAACTTTCAATTCATCCAACACTCAGCTCTCAATTCAGGTCTAATACGAAGTCACTGCAAAGATCTTGCTTAGTGTATCCTCTCAACTTGCTTTCTTTCATGCCTAGCACAGTGATCAATAAATATTTAATGATCAAATAAATGTGTTTAAAACATATCTGTGTTTAAATCATATCTGTGGGGAGGAGAGAAAGACAATGAGAAAACTAGATGGAGATGCATTTGAAAATTACTAAATTTAGATATCAGTAATTCTATCTGAAATCTGAATTCTGTGTATACATTCCTTGCTCTGAACCCCTCTGTAAGATCTGACATCTCAGAAGATAAAACTGAATATATAAACGTGTATAACAAAATCACTTTGCTGTGCAGCAAAAATTAACACAATATTGTAAATCAACTATACTTCAATGAAATTTACAAATAAAACCCCTGACATTTCAAGTCGCACAATTTCCTGGTGCTTTTTTGACATCTCATTTCCAGTCCAGCCTATTTCCATCCCTTTTCAGTTAAATTTCTCAGTTGAGAAAGCGCTTTTAGCCCCTTTGAATAGGGGTCCTAAGATTCCACAGTGCCATATTCTTGGTTTTAGTCGTCACTTACAACTGTTAAGCCCAGATTTTGAGGAAGTGTGCTGGCCCCCACAGGTCTTTCTAGATTAAGTCTCTGTTCTGAGATTTGCATAGTTTTCTCCTTGATCTGAGGTACAGTGGCCCATGTTTATTGGGGGAGGTTGGTGTAGTCATAGAAAGAGAAGACTGCTAAAAGGAAGACCATGAACCTTGGGTTGGTGGTTCAAGAGAGACCCAGGAGTAAGGTGCAGAAGTGTTAGATCCAGGTGCGATGAGGGTGGGGAGAATAGGGGAATTTGATTTGGAAGCTTAAATTGACAGGAGGATGATAGAGGTCCAGGTGAGGGAGGAAAAACATAAAACTGAACTTCCTCTTACCTTGTAGCCAAACCCCATCCATCTTGAAGATGGAACAGAAACAGTCACAGGATTGACAATTTATACATATTACTCTGATTTTGTCTCTTACACTTTGCTTTCTGGAAAAGACAAGGCTCTCTCACTTTGAGGCACTTAAGTTGGTTAATTCACTCAGTCTCCTTTCAATTACCTGGGCAAAATAATAGGACTCAAATTAGATAATACTCTAAATTAGCCACCTATCTTTTGATTTTTCCTGGAATATGCAAAAGTACAAATTCTCAGCTTCTCAAAAACAGGAACTGCATCTTATTTTCTGTGCTGTCCTCTTTGCTGCCTACCATGTTCCCTGACACCCCATTTGTGTTGCTGAAAGAAGGAACTTGTTAATGACAGAGGAAACAAGTAAGAAAACAGTTGTTTATCACATACTAATTTATGTCTGTATCATTACATACCTGTTTTTTTTCCTATTTGCCGCATTTTTTAAAAGACCTTTTCAAGAGAAAAACAAAAATCTTATTTATGTAAAAGTTTCCTTCTTGCATCTTGAAATTCATAATCTCTTTCTGTGTTGCCATGGTTTCTGGTCAATATTCCCTCCACTCTGGATGAAGAAATCTAGTCAAAAAATGCACTTTTCAAAGCATGCTTCTTCATCAGATGTAAGCCCATAGGGAAAACAATTTCAACCATTCAGAATTAAATCATATTCATAGAAGTATTAAAATACAGTGGTAAATATTGGACATTAGAAAAAGCATGCATTTTAGAGTGAATGAACCAGGTTCAATCCAGTTCTGTCACTTGCCTGCTCTGCAAAATAGATATGTTTATTACTTTTCAGTTCAGGTCTCTTATGTGTAAAATAGGAACATTAATTCCTACTTTTGAGAGTGCTTATGAGAAATAAATAAGCTTGTAGTCAATATTCAATATATACTCCCTTTTGGTAGTTACCATTCCAGAAATGCCATTGATATCTTCATTTAAGTAATAGCTAAAATCTACTTAATGGTGTTCCTAAAAGTATATATACTTTAATCCAACAGCTCATATAGTTATTAACTGGGTACTGAGTTCTACAAAATTAATTTATTTAGCAATAAGCTGTCTACCCAGATCTAGAGTAGAACTCAACCTGCTTTTGTAAATAAGCTCATTTTTATTTCTCTGAAGCTTATGACCACTGAGATTTGGAGTTAAACTCAGGAGTGATGGTAGTATGAGGTCTAGGACAGTGGTTCCCTCTGGCCCAAAAGAAGGGACCTGGTGGGTCTCAAGGTTGACCAATCAGATTTTCAATAGGTATCTGAACTAGGTATTGAACCTGAGAAGTGATGCCTTTTAGTCAAAGGAAGTTCCACTGTAAAGAAGATTTTTGCAAATAATAAAAGCACACTAGAGTACTGACTTGAGTACAGTAGTAATAAGGGGATCAAATAGTTTATCCAGATTTTAATTGTTTCCTCATTTATCTCTTTAAATATTTATTGAGCACATATTATGTATCAGGCAGTATTCCGGCCCCAGGAGACAAAGCGGAACAAGGCTTAATCTCTGACCTCAGATTATTCGCAATTTGTAAGACATACAGGAGTATAAGTGAGTATTTTGTATGGCAGTTATGCACATTCTATAATAGAGAAGAAACAAATGACAATTTCATCTCACCATGGGCAGCGATTATGGCTTGGGAAAGTCAAGGAAAACTTGAAAGAGGAAGTGATACTTCACTAGTTACTCTAAATAGAAATGCTCTGGTGAGCAGTAACTATCAATGAGTTCATTGCTTTCTAGATACATATTTCAAT
The DNA here is from genome assembly GCA_006408675.1 of Madoqua kirkii. Classification (NCBI taxonomy): domain Eukaryota; kingdom Metazoa; phylum Chordata; class Mammalia; order Artiodactyla; family Bovidae; genus Madoqua; species Madoqua kirkii. The sequence goes on along the minus strand of SJYC01003565.1, from coordinate 4,100 downwards.
ATCCCATTCTTTGATTTAGTTCCATTCTGGGTTACCTACATAATATGCATACTAGGTTTTAGCTTCTTTGGGCTTTCTAGGGTGAAAAATTTTTTAAAAAGGACCAGCCTGAAATCATTTATGTGCTGTGCTGAGGTGCTCAGTCATGTCTGACTCTTTTGTGGCCCCATGGACTGTGGCCCACTAGGCTCCTCTGTCTGTGGGAATTCTCCAGGCCAGAATGCTGCAGTGGGTTGCCATGCCCTTTTCCAGGTGATCTTCCCAACCCAGGGATCAAACCCAAGTCTCCCATATTTCAGGCAGACTCTTTACCATCAGACCCACCAGAGAAGCCCAAGAAAATTGGAGTGGGTAGCCTATCCCTTCTCCAGGGGATCTTCCCAACCCAGGAATCAAACTGGGGTCTCCTGCATTGCAGGAGCATTTTTTATAAGCTGAGCTACTAGAGAAACCCTGAAATCATTTACAGAACACTCAAAATAAGCGAGGATCTCTGCATTGTATGTAAAATTGTAATAAATGGACAGGTGGCAAAGGGAGTGACAGGATGAGATGATTGGACAGTATCATTGACTTAATGGACGTGAATTTCAGCAAACTCCAGGAGACAGTGAAGGACAGGGAAGCCTGGCATGCTGCAGTCCATGCTACAAAGAGTTGGACCCTACTGAGTGATCGAACAACAAAAACAACAACCAACCACAGTCAGATGAAGCAAAATATACCATGAAGATGATTGCATTGTCTGTGTGTTAGAATGAAAAGAGTGGGTCACTGCTTCATACGGAAGTAATAAAGGAAGCCCAGGAAAGGTCAGAAGCATGTGTCTAGAAACTCACTTTTTTTCTAGAGACATTTCCAGCCTTTATTTGCACCACAGTTTTGATCCCTTTTTTATTGCAAAAAGCAGTGTTAGATGACTAAAGAATATAAGAGTGATCGAACAGCAAAAACAACAACCAACCACAGTCAGATGAAGCAAAATATACCATGAAGATGATTGCATTGTCTGTGTGTTAGAATGAAAAGAGTGGGTCACTGCTTCATACGGAAGTAATAAAGGAAGCCCAGGAAAGGTCAGAAGCATGTGTCTAGAAACTCACTTTTTTTCTAGAGACATTTCCAGCCTTTATTTGCACCACAGTTTTGATCCCTTTTTTATTGCAAAAAGCAGTGTTAGATGACTAAAGAATATATTTTCTTCAAAATGGAACCTATATGTAAAATACATACAACTTTTCTCCCAGAATTTTTTCAAATTAAGAGCTTAGTAACAGAAGAGGAAGACAGCAATAAGAGTTTTCAGTGACAAATGCCTCATCTGTATTAAAAAAAAAAAAAAGAAGCATCATCATGCACTGAATGAATGAGGGTGATCACTGAAAGAATGTGGTTCCTGGTGTCAGACAGGGGTTGGTACATATTTCAGGAAGGAATGTAACTAATCTGAGCTTCAATTTCTTCTGTGCAGTACACACATACCTATATATAGGTGTATCTATATGCATAGTCACATCTAAACTATGTGTGTCCCATGCTATGGAGCAATGAAGAGTAAAGATATAGCACAGCACCGACCTGAGAGCACACACTCAATAAATAAAACTTGATAACAATATGGACAAAAACTGCACTATTTTTTGGCTATTTTCCCATTGTAATCTTTATGATATTGTTTAGACTGATGTTGTGCTTAGTAGAGCGAGAAAACAATTCCCAAGTCGTATTGAATTCTTTCATCCTTTTCTATTATTTTTCAGATACTTTACTTATTGTGATATCTTCCCTATATACCACAAAATTCAAGCTGAAAGCAATTTAATGTTGATTTTTGTCACCATCTAATCTTGGTAATCACCATTTCTTCTCCTTTTTGCTGGCCAAGTGGTTACGTTGTAAGCAGTGTGATGAAGTGCAGAGGAGGAGGAAGAAGAAAAGAGATATTCTATTTTCTGTTATTACAATATTGAAACATTTCACACTTAAGATACTGTGTAAGTTTATTATAATGTCTTTTCATGGTTTTTAACCTTTCATATTCATTTAAACACTGAAAAAATTGGCTGCAAAAAAATAAAAAATAAATAATTCAGATAACACGTGGTAAAAATATTTATAACCCAGAATGGACTCTGATTGTGATAATATTGCCCATATTTCCTTTCTTTTCCTATAATAAAATTCTTAGTTTTTCACAGAATGATTAAAATTCTTTGTGAAATAATTGTCCTAAATTTAGTAGACTCTTGTAGAAAGTCATTTAAAATTATTTAAAAGTTATCTGGTTTTACAATTTGGAATTAAATATATTTTTTAATGAAAGTCCTGAAGGTTATAAACAAAAACCACAACATCACTTAACACATATTCTTCCTAATAAGTTTTCATTATGATGTGAATAGACAAGATAATAAGTACCATGTTAGCATATGTATGACATCAAGGATTTTCACTCAGTGTATTACCAGGATCAATGGCAAGTTCAAAAGTTATCCAAAACAGCAGGTGAAAATTAGTATTCCTTGAAGTACTCTCAACTGAAGCACAAATCGTTTTCCTGTCCTAAAAACTCTGACCTAGCCATCAGCCACTTTTCAGCTGAATTCTCTCTCTCTTTTTTAAATTTATTTATTTTAATTGGAGGCTAATTACTTTACAATATTGTATTGGTTTTGCCATATATCAACATGAATCCACCACAGGTGTACACGTGTTCAGCATCCTGAACCCCCCTCCCACCTCCCTCCCTGTACCATCCCTATGGATCATCCCAGTGCACCAGCCCCAAGCATCCTGTATCCTGCATCGAACCTGGACTAGTGATTTGTTTCTTATATGATATTATACATGTTTCAATGCCATTCTCTCAAATCATCCCACCCTCTCCCTCTCCCACAGAGTCCAAAAGACTGTTCTATACATCTGTGTCTTTTTTGCTGTCTCACATACAGGGTTATCGTTACCATCTTTCTAAATTCCATATATATGCATTAGTATACTGTATTGGTGGTTTTCTTTCTGGCTTACTTCACTCTGTATAATCGGCTCCAGTTTCATCCACCTCATTAGAACTGATTCTTTTTAATGGCAGGGTAATTCTCCATTGTGTACATGTACCACAGCTTTCTTATCCATTCATCTGCTGATGTACATCTAGGTTGCTTCCATGTCCTGACTATTATAAACAGTGCTGTGATGAACATTGAGGTACACATGTCTCTTTCAATTATGGCTTCCTCAGTGTGTATGCCCAACAGTGGGGTCATAAGGCAGTTCTATTTCCAGTTTTTTAAGGAATCTCCACACATTCTCCATAGTGGCTGTACTAGTTTGCATTCCCACCAACAGTGTAAGAGGGTTCCCTTTTCTCCACACCCTCTCCAGCATTTACTGCTTTTAGACTTCTGGATTGCAGCCATTCTAACTGGCATGAAATGGTACCTCATTGTGGCTTTGATTTGCGTTTCTCTGATAATGAGTGATGTTGAGCATTTTTTCCTGTGTTTGTTAGCCATCTGTATGTCTTCTTTGGAGAAATGTCTATTTAGTTCTTTGGCCCATTTTTTGATTGGGTCATTTATTTTTCCGGAATTGAGCTGCAGGAATTGCTTGTATACTTTCGAGATTAGTTGTTTGTCAGTTGCTTCATTTGCTATTATTTTCTCCCATTCTGAAGGCTGTCTTTTCACCTTGCTTATAGTTTCTTTCGTTGTGCAGAAGCTTTTAGTTTTAATTAGGTCCCATTTGTTTATTTTTGCTTTTGTTTCCAGTATTCTGGGAGGTAGGTCATAGAGGATCCTGCTGTGATTTATATTGAAGAGTGTTTTGCCTATGTTCTCCTCTAAGAGTTTTATAGTTTCCATTCTTACATTTAGATCTTTAATCCATTTTGAGTTTATTTTTGTGTGTGGTGTTAGAAAGTGCTCTAGTTTCATTCTTTTACAAGTGGTTGACCAGTTTTCCCAGCACTACTTGTTAAAGATTGTCTTTTCTCCATTGTATATTCTTGCCTCTGTTGTCAAAGATAAGGTGTCCATAGGTGTGTGGATTCATCTCTGGGCTTTCTGTTTTGTTCCATTGATCTATATTTCTGTCTTTGT